>JAOSBN010000006.1:35417690-35449178 GCA_027563595.1 Erythroxylum suave | reverse complement strand
CTTTCTTCTCTTCTGTATTTTCTGGTCTTCTGCATTCTCTGGCAGAATTCTTGTTTACAACAAAATTATCCTTATCAGCCTGACATTTTGAATATGATAGAATTATAATTTGCCAGGAAGATACTTAAGAAAACAAAAATCAAGAGATGTCTTTTAATTTAATAAATCAACTTATTCGAACAAGAGAACAAAATAAATCTGGTAGCTCAAATGGTTTTTGCTTCTTTTTTTTTAAGCTGCATGTAGCACACAGTAATGATGGATGCATGATTGGAGGTAGTTGAAAGGTGTGGTAAAAAATCCAAAAGCCAAACTGACTCAATCTGGCACTTGTATTTATAACTCGCCTCCCACTCTGGCATGGCTGACCGGTCAACCCGGATGAGTTTCCTTAGCTTCCTGCTGCGGTACAAGTTTTTCTTGAATGCCTTTCCTTCGTATTTATCTTCCCTTTGCATTCCAAGTCTCTTTTAGTGCCGACAAATGATAACGATTAAGCCTGTCACTTTTGCTGGAATCAAGAATTGAAGTATAAGGGCATCAAAGATCATGATTACAAGGAATCAACTTTGTGTTTCAGCAAAGGTATACTTGTACATCACAAAAATATAAGACAAAAGAAGAAGTATGTGCACAGTGATAAGAAAAAAAGAATAGGAATATCAATTTTAACCCGACCCATAGCTCGAATGGAATGTAAAAAATGACATCGTTTTTTAATTTTTTTAAAAAATATATAAGGATGGGCTGGCCTGCCTTTAAAACAAAAGAAGAAGTATGTGCGAAGTGATAAGAACTAAAGAATAGGAATGCCAATTTTGACCTGGCCTATGACTAGAGAAGAACGTAAAAAACGACATCGTCTTTTAATTTTTTTAAAAATATATATAAAGATGGGCTAAACCGGTCCTACGCTGGTCAACTCGTGGTAGGGCCAACCCACAGGCCACCTAGCCCCTCTTAGCCTGAGCCCAGTCTGGCCCATTGACATCCCTACTAAAGAAGTCCTAAATAGAGGTGATTTTTTTGCTATATTAATGCTTGTCTTTATATATACAAAGATAAAGTATAATCTTTCCAATTAGCTCCTTTTTGAAGCTCTCTCTTCATAATGCTTGGTTGACAAATATTCTCCTATTTTGTTCTTCTCTGATACTAGAAGTAGGATAATGCAGTGTAGTAAATCCATATGCCCCCTTACTTTCTATGTTTGATGTGGATGCTCCAGTCTATAATGTCATTCCATTCTTTACGTAGGTTTCCTAGATGTTTAGCCTAAGTAGTACATTCCAAGCCTTGTTAGTCAAGCATATTTAAACAAGAGGTGATCCAATGATTCCTGATTTGAATTTCGTAGAGAGCACCATTTTAGAGTAGTAAGGAAGTTGGTTAGCCTATCCAAGATAGAAGAAAGTTTGCTTTTCACTACTAACCATAGAGAATATGAGGCACAAGTTAGGGCATTTTTAACCTACACCAACTTACACCATGCAACTTTTGGAGTTATGTTATAGAAGAGCTTCCTATATGAAGCATTAGTGAAGTTTCCTAATGTATTACCTTTCCAGATGATTTCATCTTCCTTATCAGGGATTAATGTGAAGTTGATAAGAGTTGTTGAAAGGTTTAAAACTAGCAAAATCTTTGAAAGCGGTGCTTCATTAGAGAGTACCAAAGATACAACACCATTAGGATGGAAGAATGGTTTAAGAGGAAGCAATTCAATAAGGCTTTCCAACAGTCTATAAGGAGACCAATAATCAGTCTAAAAGGAAGATTTGTTTCCAATGCTAATCTTACAAATAAAAGATTTTATGATCTTATCCTTACTCTTGATTAAGAAATGCATAATTTAGGAGGAATTTTGTTCGATGTTTAGATACAAAAAATTAAAGGCCTTGATGAAGTACATATGAACCTATCGAACCCAAAGGGCTGTCTCATCTGTGAATAATCTCCAAACTCTTTTGGCTAGCCTAACCATATTTGTAACTTTGAGTAGAAGAATGCTACGTCCTCTTTGATGCTTTAGTTGGTATATTTCACTTCACTTGAGTTTTTTTTCTTGCAACCAAACCTAATCTCCTAACTAGTTTTGTCAATGGTTTTGATGATGTAATAGGGAAACACAATATATGAGGCCTAATATACATTGAGTGAGCTCCAACATAATTTATCAATTGAGCTCTTCCAACCATTGCTAGTGTTTTAGAGCTCCAACTTCTAATTCTATCTTATATTTTCTCTAGTAGTGGCTTATAATTTGAGTAAGAGGGCTTAGTTGAGGAAATTGGGATCTAAGGTATGTCAATCGGAGATGGAGGTGTTTGAAACCTGCGAGAGGAGAAAACCAAAAAGCTTGGTGGATAACACTTATAGATAAATGCATCTTACTTTTTATCATTATTGGTAGATAATCCTGAGAGTTTACTAAACAGGTTCAAAGCTTAGTGAGAGATGAAATTAAGCCTACATCTTCTTTTAATAATAAGAATAAGTCATCAATAAAATTCAAGCTAAAGTTCCAAGCTTACTATACTTGGAATGGAATTTAAATTGATAATTCCTTTCCATAATTCTCTTTAGCAATCTATTGAAAACTTCCGTTCCAAATGAGAATAGGTAGGGGAGAGCAGATTCCCCTATCTAAGATCTTTAGCCCTTTTAATTGCACTTAAAGTTTCGCCATTCACCATAACTGTGAAGTTTGTAACTGTAATAAATTACTTTGTCTATTCTATGAAAACACTAGGAAATCTATGAGTGTTTAAAGAGTTGAGTGTGAAAGACCAATCTATTAAATTGAAAGCTTTTTGGAAATCAATCTTTAATTTTTGTTGCTTCTCTTCTTTGTATATTATTTGAATAATTTTCAAAAACAGATTATGTTTTCCTTGATTTACCTATGATAGATTCATATTTGACTAAAATTCTACACTTATATTTGATGCACCTTGCTTGATAATTTATAGTTTTATAGTTTTGTTGTATATATAGGGCAAAAGGGTCCCTTTTGACCCTAAGCTTTTCACTAATTGACAAGTTTGAGCCTAACATTTCAGAGTGAACAATTATAATGTTAACAATTGGAAAATGTTAAAGTTTAACCCCACCCTAACGGAAAATTCAAACCATCTGTTAAGTGCCAAGTTAGCGCTGACCTGGCACTTAATAAAATATTATTTTATTCAAGTAAGTGGAGCGCCTTTTGCCATGTAAGCAATGATGTGGCAAGTGGAACCCTTATTTTAATTAATTAAATAACATATTTTATTTTATTATTAAGAGTGGGACCCACCATTTATATTAAACGTTAAACAAACGTTAAGCAGAGGGATTAGATGACTGATTATTTTCTTAACCCTAAAAAAATTATGTCACTAGTTAAGTAAAACAATTATTAAGTAAACAAATATATAGTTAACACAAATTTAATATTTGATCAAACAAATAACTACCGTGTAATATAATGATCAAGAATCCTTGTGAGAAGTCATTAGCATTGAAACAGGTTGAGTAAACTGAGGTATGTTAGATTTTATTATTCTTATTGTTGTCCGTTAATTGAGAAAAGTTGTGAGAGATAATGTTTGTTATTTGTGTGTGCTAGATAATGGTTGTTGTTCTCAGTTTATTGTTAGGTGGTCCTGAATGTTTCTTTGGTTGCTTTCTAGTCCCCATTGTGGTCTCGTAATGTTTTTTTGTTATGTTTTTTATGTTTATGGTATGCACATCTTCCTTCTATTAGTGTTGGGTTAAGATTAGAGAACTTAGAGAACACAAAATAAACTTTGATCAACTAGTCATTAAACATTTAACATTTCTCTCTGAGTATAACAATGCAAGAATAAAGATGACAGAACTAGTACTTTGAATTATAAGAAATATCTCTATGAACAAGTTGATACGAGATAGAAAACCATGAGTTTTATGCTTAAACTAGAAGAAACAACTTGTAGATTATATCAATTTAATATCTCAAAAAAAATTTGAATGTTATACGCAATTATTTATGACGTTAAAAGATCATGCGAAAATGAGGATAGTTGATGAATTGTTTTTCAATTTTCTCTATAGTTGAAAGCAAAGGATTTAGAAATTTTTATAAAGGATTGAGACCAAAATTTTCTGTATGATTGGTTGCACAATGCAGTGAATCCTTTTCTTTATGATTGGTTGCACAATACTACTGCCTTTGTTAGAATTATGACTAGCACTATTCAGAATTACATTAACAAGACCAGCCACATATATGATAATTATTGGGGTATTTTGGAGATCGCAAAGGTCGTTTGCTTTAATAATTCAAGGAATTGTTTATAGTTAAAATTAAAAGGTTTGAAGAATAATTTTCAGTTTCATGGAAGCTCAAGAATGTGTAAGGATGGAGTTTATGAAACACAAATATACACATTATATGGTCTCTTTTTTACTATTTTATGTATGACGAGCTTTATCAAATTTAATTCCACAATATTGAGTTGGTTAAGGAACAATTTCTTTTGAGCTTCAATTTACCATTTTGAAATTTTAATTAACTTTACTTTAAATAGTTCTTTTGGTCTTAATCATCTTAATTTCAAATACTTTTATCTAGAAGGCTAAAAATGGGGGAGATGGGATGGAGACATAATAGGATAAATGCACCAAAAGTCCTGAATAAGTACTATAATTTTTTTAAAACTGCTTTATATTTGCAAGTTCTTAAACATGGCCTTACAGACAGAAAACATATGGTCACTAAGGTTTGAAACAATCGATAAATATCATACCAATAACACAAAACTCATGCATAATCAAAATGCTGTTTCTTTGCATTGCTTTTGCATTTTTGATAATCGTTGCATTGCTTTTACATTTTATGATAATGAACATGTTTTTTTGAAGAGTGATGATTACCTTTTTCATTTAAACTTGCATGTATACTTATGTTTATAGGTTTTGGTCTTCTTATAGCCAACCTTAATGTCTTCAAGCCTTGCTGTTTTTTGCATCGAATCATTGCATTACCTTTACATTTTATAATAATGAAAATGCTTTTTTCTTGAATCATTTCATTGCCTTTTCATTTAAACTTGTGTGTAAGCTTATGTTTATAGGCTTTAATGGATCAATATGGAAGTATAAGGCTTTTTCATGTGGAAAATTTATGTTAGAGCTCAAATTGACATATGTTGGTGAGGATATTGCTATATTTGAAAAAGTTAATGATGAATTTGTTAGTAATAGATAAATAAATGAAATGGTAATGGACTTAGGGTATGATAAAATTGATGAGGTATATTATAAAGAACCTAGTTTAAAACTTTAAGGACTTACTAAAAGTTATTGACTTAAATGAAAGTTGTATTAGACTAGCAAACCTAATACAAATATATAGGATTGTTGATTTATATGTAACTCATCATGTAGACACACCTATCCATATTATTGATGATGATGATGAGAGCATTGGGGGGGGAGGTGCAGCGTGCACAAACTAATGAGATATAGAGGGAGAAGGTGCACAAATGGAAGAGAATTTGGGGGGGAAGGTGCATAAATAGATGAGAATGTGGAGGGAGAAGGTGCACAAATGGATGAGAATTCAGAGGGAGAAGGCGCACAAATGGATGAGAATTCAGAGGGAGAAGGTGCATAAATGGATTAGAATGTGGAGGAATAGAGTGCACAGCTCAAATCAAACTTCTATGTTGATATTCCACTTGATCATCATCCAATTGAAATTGATTCATTAGATTGTGGTAGTCCTATTAGCACTGATGAATATCTTAGTGAAGAGGAGGGAGTTGAAGCTTTACGTAGTTCCATCACAACTGTTAGGGATAATCTTGCAGAGGTTGGACACAAGTGGAGGTTAGGAATGAAGTACAAAACTGTAAAAGAATTTAAAGATACTATTATAGATTGTGCAGTACGTATAGGATACAAAGTTAGGTTGAAAAGGAGTGAGGGTAATAGGATTAGGTATGTTTGTGTGGATGGATGCCTATGAGTTTTATATATTGCATATGATAAGAATGTGAGATTTTATAGGGTGAAAACATATAATTCTAATCACACTTGCTTCACTACAAACAAACCAAAATTAATTTTTGTAAAATTCTTAATGAGAAACTTCAAGGATAGAATTTTAGAGAAGGTAAGCAATTTTGGGTCAACGATTAAGTTACAATTATCAAGAAATCAAGAGAGCTCATTACTATAGGCATGTTATGCTATAAAGTTTATGTTATACTTCATTATATTATTTTATGTAGAATATTAATACTTCCTTATATTTTCTTGATGTTCAAAAGGTTGCATAATTGTTTTTACTTTATGAAAAGAGGATGGAAGAATTTAAGGTCAATTTTTAGGATTGATGGATGCTTCCTAAAGAAAGAATTTTAAGGGTAATTATTAATGAAGTTGGTAGGGATGGTGATAGAGGAATGTTTCCATTAGCCTAGGCAATTATAGAGGTGGAAAACACAGAATCATAGACTTAGTTTATAAATTTGTTATCATCTGAGTTGGAATTATAAGATAGTCAAGGAATTATGGTTATATCTGACATGCAGAAGATGTGTAGACATATTTGGGATTGAAATCATTTTATGAAATGTGATTTGGTATGTTTTGTATTTGTTGTAGGGATTAGTCAAGTCTATTGAGGACTCTTTGCCTAATACAAATCATCGTACGTGTTCAAGACATATGTATCACAATTGTTTTACAAATTAGAAGGGAAAACACCTTAGAAAGTAGTTTTGGAATTGTGCTTGGTCAACGTATGTTCAAGATTTCAATGAACAACTAAAGAGGCTTGACAGTCTTAGATGTGCTACAACATTGCTTAAGTATCCAAAAGAGAGGTGGGCTAGATCTTATCAATCATTTCAAAGTAAATGTCCCATTATTGACAACAACATGAAAGAAATCTATAATGGGTCGATTCCACCAGCTAGGGAGAGGGAAGTGATTAGCATGCTAGAGATTATGAGAATAATTGTTATGAGGAAGCATACTGAAAAGAAACATTTTGTTCTTGGTTAGAAGTATGATATAGCATCAAACATAATGAAGAAGTTAGAGAAGAATAAGAAAGAAGCAATGCAGTGGAGAATTGTACAGAATGGAGATGGTGGTTATAAAGTTTCAAAGGATGATGGAAAGGATGTTGTTAGGATCGGTAGAAACCATACATGTAGTTGGCGAGTGTGGGACCTATATGGATATCCTTGCAATTATACAATTAGTGCAATCATCACTTGAGAGAAAGGGTTAAAACATTTGTTGATTTGTGCTACCAGTTCTTAAATTTGTATGAACATGTGTTACAACCAATACAAGGTGAAATTTTCTAGCCTTTAAGTGATGTTGCATTGATACATCCTCCATCTAAAAGAGTTATGCCCGGTATACCACAAATTACAAGAAGAAAATAGTAAAATAAGAAGATAAAAAATCCAAGCAGATTGAGTCAGAAAGGGTAAGTGCATAAATGTTGAAAATGTGGTCTTCAAGGTTATAACTCCAAAAAGTGCAACAACAACATCTCAACTCAACATGATAAGGCTTTTTCATATATGTATACATGTTACTTCAATCATATGAATACAATTTTATAAACATGCAATTACTAATGTTTATAATTATTTTAACTAGGTTAGAATAGAGGGAACTTCATATATACCAATTTTTGATTTTATATTACTTATTACTTGTACTAATAACTGATAAAGATGTTTTCCTTATAACTACGGTTAAATGATGGGAATTTGGTTAATGATAATGTTGGAATGGGTCAACAAAGCAATATTGTAAGCTTTTTTATCAATTCATCTAATTTTAATATTTTCAATTTGTCTTACAAAGTGTGTTTATCATATTTTTTCTTACATTTTATAGGTTGGTACACCTGCAGATGCCAATATAAACCAATTTGGAGATGTTGACCTGTACACGTTTCAATTATCATTCAAGCGAAGAGGTTTACGATTTAGAGAATGACTTAGTAGTACTTCATAACATTTACAAGCTGCAAAAGGAGAACCTTATTGAATTCATTATCACAGCTTGATCTTATGCAGTCAAGTACAAATGAAGCAAACATCAATTAGTTGTATACATATTTGTGTTGTAAACATACAATGTAAATATTTTTTTAATCAATATAATTTGTTACACAACCTCTCTCTCTCTCTATATATCAATCTCTCTCTTACATTTCCTTTTTTGCTCCTTATTTGACAACATATGCAAATAGTAAATTGTCATTGTATATTAGTACTATATAGTAATATTGTTCTTCCTTCATTACCTAATTCATATACCAATATTTTTTCATATTCAACATATTCATTATGAGTTGTTATACTATAACTTATCCATTTTATATTGGTTATATATAATAGAATTGTTTTTACAATTGAGGTGCGTAATTCATATACAAATTTTGTTATTCATATACAACAAATTCATTATGAGTTTTTATACAACATACCCATTTTATATTATTTACTTATCCAAAATCAAATTTTTCATAATATACTTGAAGTTAGTATCAACCATTACATTGTTCAAATTCAATTCAATATCCTCATAACAAAATTACAAATAAAAAGTAATAAAACCATTACTAATCTTATTACAATTACAATGTTCATTAACATACACTTAACTTGTTTTTTTTTTCTCTTTTCTTAGTAAATGTATGTCATCCTTTAAAAGATTGATTTGATCTTCAAACTCCTTTGTTGTTCTTCTTTGAACCTCTTCCTTTGACATTGATAATTCACTCCTTAAATTTTAATCACTTCAACGACTCTCTTACGAAATTCTTCATCATATCATTTGAAAAACTTGCATCTCCCAACCTAAAATTTTCAATTTTAGTATCAAAATACCTTTAACAAAGTTCAAATTCAACTTCATTAATCAAACAATAATAAATTCTAAGTAGATAATTGGGGCATCCATAAAACCTGTGGCCATGATTATGATCACTTTATGCAGTCCTCAATAGAGCCTCTAGCCTATAATAGCAAAAGACATTGCCTGCATTTGAACTCACTGTTATATTAGTCGATGATAATGATTATATATGCATACTTAATAGGGATAATAAGATAATATAAGATTAGGAAAAAATGCATTCTATTGACTATGTCATGTAAACACACATATAATTTGACAATGAAGTGTCACATGTTTATCCGATTTAAGACAAACCTATCTTAACCGTGAGAGAGTTCTTCAAATTGTGATAGAGTTTTTGAAATTGAGTGTATTTCAATTGTGTTGATAATATGCTGAACTAAGAGGAATAAGAGGGTTTTTACTTGATTACTTTATGTAGCGAGTTGATGAGAAATGCAAATTCATTTGGAGGCATACAACTTATCTCGGTGATGATGGACTAATCTTTTCATCTCCTTAAAAGATAAATTTGAAATAAATAATGAAAAATAACTCTATCAAGACATCAAAATATTCACCTTATGAAAGATTGCATATTTATAAAATCTCAACTATTTATTACACTATTACATAGTTTTTCTATCCTAAGATATTACACTGTTAAATAAGAAATCTAGATGCACTATTTTTCATAAAAAGAAAGAAACACTTTAAACAAAAATTCCTAAACTCACAAAAAACTACACTATTAACAAAATTGTTCTTCATTTCTCGAAATATACCTTTCGTATGAACAATTTACTAGTGAGGCCGAAGGGTAACCAACAACAACTTAAAAGTCTTTAGTGATTCCAAATTTATAGCCAAAGGTGTTAGAGAACATGAAGTAAAGCGACACTATATCTTCTTGTGGGAGCACACCTCATGACCAAATTATGAGCAACAAGCATATGCTCTCTCTCACATAGACACATAACGTTATACATAAGAAAACTCGTGGTAACACAAGATAGAAAATCTAACAGTTATAATTCACTATGATCCTAATTTACAACTAAAACATATTTTAATAAATTAAGGATATGATATTGGTAGCGTGTCGTAACATTACACAACATAACTAAACTTAAAACATAGCTAGTGATAAGTCTAGATCCATCCAATGGATAGTGTATGTAAAGATTTTGCAATGGAAGAAATTAGTGTTTAGGATATGAGAGGAGTTTAGTTTGATTCAAATAAATAAATAAAATGAAACTAAACTAACGAAAGTAAATTAAAGTAAACAGTTAAAAATGATGAAAGTGATGAATGCATAGGATCTCGTTCTTGCTTCAATCTCAAACTACCCACAATAAAACATACGTCATTATCATATTATTTTCACACCTCTTTAAGAACTATTGATTGTAGATTAATAACAAACTCAGTTAACCCTGGTTTTCCCTTAGATCATGTTTAATTTAAAAAGCTCTTTAACTAAACCTAACATTATAACAACCTAGAATAAGCTCTTTATATTTAATCAGACAGTCGTATTACAAATAAGGAAAACAGATCAATCTAAGTAATAACCATAGAAGCTCGAGTCATTTAACCTTTATTACGTTATCCCTAATAATTTAACATAATTAGTTACCACAAATGAATCTATAACATAATGATTACCTATTGTATTTAAGATTCTGGCAGTGGTTTCATATAGAAAAGTCCAATTTTTGGCCTTATCTTGTAGGTGACAATGACGTCGAGTTGGCGGCAAAGAAAGACTTGGCATTCAGGCGAGCCACCCGGTGGTGTGGTACGTAGTGGGTTTAGTACACCCCGCCAAAACAGCTCCGAAAGAAAGAAAAAAGTGAATTCAACAATTAAACGAGAGCGAGAATAACAATCATTCTTAAATGAATACCCAAATCAATAGATATAGAATAACGTAAACAATTCTTAAAGGGAGAAAGAACAATAATACACAACGATGATATGCTTAAATACGATCCTTGGCATCAATTTCAACTCTGAGCTGGAATAGGGAAGATTAGCCCTCCATAGGTCTCTAAAGAGTAATTGCTATACCCTTTCACAAAGTCCTAAAATGATTATCTTTTCTTTTGCTGTCAAAATGTTCTATTTATATGAAAAATTAGGTTTATGGGCATATACATGGTTTTATACACAACATTATACCGTGTATCAAACCATATAAGTCAAAAAGATGTGGAACTTGTGAAGATATCCAAAATGTGTCTTCCAATTGCCTACACAGTCGTTTAAATACATACACGGGTGTGTATCTCCCAGTTTTGTTGAATTGATGTTCTTCTTATGATTTCTTGTTCAATCGTCACCCTAATCCATCTCCTTCTTATTCCACAAGGGTAACTTAGTTGAATATCAAAATGTTGGTGCAATGAATTGATTCTTAACTCATTTTAGATTTTATGCTTTCAAATTGTACTTAAAAATCAAATATGAACTAAAATGAGTATCTTAAGCATTTCATAACTGTAATCACTAAATGTTACAAAGTGAATGTATAAACAATTAAGTACACATCAAATTCTCCCACACTTACCTTTTGACCACCCTTGGGAAAAATAACAAAATCAAAGTCACAAACTAAGCACTTTACAATTTCCATATTTCCTAATAATAGATAGCCACAAGTAAAGAGAAATAGCTCTCAAAATTATAGCAAGAACTAAACATTAAGTTCCTCTACTCATAATCAATCAACAATTGTCACCTTTAGAAATTGAACAATCTAGTAGTAGACTTGGAAAAAGTGTGTACCGTTGATCCATAAGTATACTCAAACACCATTCATGATCATGAAGAAACTAATTAATCTCATGAATTAAAGTTGAGATACTTAAATGAACATGTGAGTGATCATTAAAGAATAAGTTCACTAATCTGGCTCGATTATGAGAATCTCAAATAGAATATTACTTATAGGCTTGTAAATTTTTTTCATTATAATGGTTACGTAATTAATCCTTAGAATTAAGATTACCAAGGTATCTCATATAGAAGTTTTTGTGTTTTGATGCTACTAAAGACCTATTTTATTTAGTATCGTTTAGTCTGTAGTACTTGGATATAGTATAAATTATATACAGATAGATGAGTAAGTCAATAAAGGATTAATCACTCTAAAATAATTAGGGAGAATGTTCCATTATTCTTGATTAATATCAATTTGAGGAATTCTATAGTCATAGTGAAATGAGATTTAAGAAGATTTTTTCAAATATTAATCATAAACCAATTACTAAGTTAGTAACAAAAATATGATTGGATTTAAATAGAATAGATGTTAGTTTCACACTTTATGTCCAATTAGAATAATGGATGACAAAAGGATTAAATTATATGTTATAACTATATATGGACAAATTTACACAAACTACTTTGACAATCGTAATATTTGGATAGTTATAATATATTTTTAGATGTCAATCTTGATCTATAATTATAAATTATTTAATTAAAGATAAAATTAAAAAAGTTTCAATTTATCTAATTATAATTATAATTTATAATCGTTGTCAACATATTAGGAACCTAATGAGAAACAAGCAATTTAAAAAATTAAATTAAGTTCGAATTAAGTTTAAAGTTTGAAAAGTACAAGGATCAAATATAAGATATTTGATTTTAGTAAGAATAAAATATAATTATGATTGAGTTGGTATAATTATAATTATAATTATAATTAGAAAGAAACCCTAAAGTCCTTTTATAAATTAGGACAAGATATCAAGAAGCTAGTACACTTGCCTTTTCCCCCCAAGGATCCCACCATTTCACCTTACTAAAGCATTATCAGAGGCATTACTAGACCCTATAAATGTCTTTAAAAGTTACTCTATGGTCTTGCTTACCCTTTTATGAAACCATATATGATAAGACTAATATGAATTTTATTCTAAACATAATTCATAATTTGAAATCCCCTTGCTACAGATAAGCTTTAATTGTACCAACTTGCAATTTTAATTTTTTCTTTTCAATAAGAGGATTAAATTCATTATAGGAAGACTTCTTAGTAGAAAGAGGCATAATAAGATATAAAATAAGAGGTTTAGAAGCTTTTAATCCTATTAAACATTTTAAGCAATTTCTAATGGGAGTTACACTTAAGGATAGGAATAACTTACTCTTTCTCTTATTAATAACTAGATTAGATAAAAGATTGAAGTCGTTTAAAGTGGTTGTACGAGTATTCATTGAATTAGGATCTACTTTGGAAGATAGAATAACTTGATTGATATGTGTTTAAATGTTGACAAATTTAGACAAACCACTTTGTTAGGAATAATTTTTTGATTGGACAAAAAGTTGTTCTCTACCATTCATGATCTAATCTTTTCCTAGGTAAATTGCGTTCTCGTTAGATTGGATCTTTTTTGTTATTAATTAGTTTTCACATGGTGCAGTTGAAATTGAAAGCTTACAGATAAACAATGCTCCATTTCTTGCATTTGATGTTACAATGGAGACAATGTAAGTTTTAAGTGTGGGGGTGGGGATCTTAATTTGTTATTAGCTTTTATGTATCTTTTGAGCTTGGCTTATGTGACTTCTTAAGAGGTTTTCAAAATCAAACAAGCAAAATAATTTTTTTCCCAATTTTCGGTTGCTTTTAAGATTATTGAGTCATAATTAGAGTGTGAGTTGACTAGAAAATCCATAGGCCTTAGCTTATACTTTTGCTCTTGTGATTAGTTAATGTGAATTTTTTTAGAATAGTAGTGACTAGTGGTAGACAAAAACCAGTGAGGTTTTGAGCCATATTAGACTGACACATTCATATCAATCTCACTATCTTTTGTTATGTGTGACCTTCATGACATATACATCCTTAATTTGCTTTGATTTTATATTCAAGACCACATTTTTATCACATGCATTTTCATGAAAATGATTAGATATTCTTTGTTGATTACAAGCTATATTAGCCAAATAACCTACCCAATTACATGAATTTTTGTTTGCTAACCTCTTTGAGCTTTATTAGCCTTTTCTTTTGTATAAACCACATTACATGCACCTAACCAATGCCTTAACCAAGCCTTAAAACTAGTGGATCATTTTTTTAATTCTTGATGAATGAGATTGTACAAAAGCCTAAGTGTGGGGGTATAATTATATATAGGTTGGTTATTTTTGTTAATATGTCATGTTATGAATCCCATGTTGATATAGCTTCTATCACTTTTATATTTGGAAAAATGAGAAAAAGAAAAGAAAAGAAAAGAAAAAAATGAGTTTGAATAACATTATCAAGTAGAAAATACAATTGATGTGAAAAGTTGATAATTAATAGTTTATCCTCCTTAAGTTATAGTGATTGGGTGTTTGAATATATTGCATATGAGGTGGATGTTGTTTTGGATGCAGCACTTTCTATGTTATGTTTATGTGGGTTATGGTGTGAGAGCTGAATGGCTAATGGTATCCAGTTTTGAATGAATGTTAACTTGCATGCTTAATGTCTTGTTGAGTGTTACTTTTGCTTAATTAGTTTGATGGCTTTTTTACTAAATCACCCAAAAAACATCTCACCTTACCTTTACCCAAATTACAACCTTAGAAAAGTCTTTCGATTCATGATTGTGTATCTTACTTTTAGTGGTAGAGAAATGAAATGATATGCCAAGTTATGGATTGTTGTGATTATGAATGGTGTTTGAGTGTACCTATGGAAGTATCTTGTTTAAACACCTTTTTTCTAAGTCTACCTCTAGATTACTCAGTTTGTAAAGGTGATGAATGTTGATTGATCATGAGTAGAAGTTTTGAATGTTGAGTTATTGCTATAGGTTTTAAAAGTCATTCATCTTTACTTATGGTTATCTATTTTTAGGAAATATGGAAAATGAATAAAAGTTTTAGTTTGTGATTTTGATTTTGACGATTTGCCCAAGGACGGTCGAAAGCTAACTGTGGGGGAACTTAGTATGTGTTTAAATGTTGATTCATTTAATTTACTACACTTAGTGATTAATGCCTTAAAAATGCTTAGGATACCCACTTTAGCTCATATTTGATCTTAGGTACATTTCAGAAGTGAAGGAGCTAAAGTGACTCAAAAGCATGTCCATTGAAGCCATCTTCTCAATTTCTATATTCCATTGATTCATAGAGCATAAAAAAGAAGAGGATTGAAAGAAGAAGAGACAAGATAGAATTTTAACTTAAGAACAAAGAAATGAGAAGTCTCAAGGCCATATATTGGATTGCTTGGGTGTGAGTAATTTCTCATGCCTATGTAACACCTCTCACAGCAGTAAGAGGACCTTGCATGGTTGTGCAAAGCCATGCATGACCATGAGGTGTTCTCACACTGTGAGAGCTAACTCACGAGCTTGAGAAAGCCAAATGTCGTTAATACCCAAGTGTCCCTTAGTTTAAACCTAAATCTTACTACAAAGGAAAAGGTTGTGATGACAGAATGGGACATTCAAGACAAACCTAGCTGAAAAGACTTTTCTCTCATTTTCTCTTTGGTTTTTCTTAATTATTCCACATTGAAAATGGAAATAAAGTGGATGGATAATGTGAGAGGTTGAATATGGGGATGGAAGGCTAACTTTCCTGACACCAGTTTGGAGTTGCAATCAAGGTCCAGGAGCATACTAAACATATTGTTTTTATGTATCATTTTTTCCTTTTTTTTATTGTTTTTGTTATCTCAAGGATTGATTGGTATTGCATGAGAATGATTTTAGTGCTCTATTGAATCATTTTGTATGAAAACCCATAGCTAGAACTTCAATGTGATACGTAATAGTTATGTTGAAGGTCGTATATGGCAACTAAAGATCTTAAATCGTTAAGGATAATATAGCATAAGTTAAATAGTCTAAGCTTTTGTGATTATTACTTAGATTAATCCATTTTCTCACTTATATTACATCTATCCAGATAAACTTAGAGAGCTTATTCTAGGTTTCCCGATAGATAGGGTTGATTAACTAGCTCTTCTTAATTAATTACAACCTAAGGAAAATTTAGAATTAACAAAGCTTATTGTAGTTTACGATTAATAGTATTAAGAGAGGTGTAAAGGCGATAATTCACTGACATATGTGAAATCGTTCTTAGGACAAGATTAAACCAAAGAACTGGATTTCAACCCATTCATCAATTTTATCATTTTCCTGTTGTTTAATTTGACTTGTTTTTATAAATTCAATTTTACTTTGTTATCTTATTTACGTTGAACCAAAAACCCCCTATTTACTTATACAAATAATTTTGGGAAGTAATTGAAATTGATCTCTGTGGGATCAACTTAGACTTACCACTAGCTATAGTTTTAGTCTAGTTATTTTGGTAGCATTACGACACGCGGCCATTGATCCAAAAATGAAAAGCTTGAGATCTTTATATCTTTTCTTTTAGAATGAAAATTAAACTTTCTTTCTATAACTTTGATTAGGATAATTAGTACCTCTATGTTGAGAGTGAAGAGGAAAAAGGAAAGAAGATCCCATTTCCTTACTTCCCATACTACTTGTAATAGTTTTTTGGGCCCCTTATTGATTAAAATTATATAAGAAATTGTTATTATGCACTAAGCTATCAAATCTATAATTTTAAGATGAAATCTAAAAGCAAACATAGTATTAAAAAATAAAGCTCCAATTTAATGAGTCAAAGGCTTTATAGAAATCCACTTTAATAATATAATTCATGCTAAAAGCTTTCCTATTATATTTCTTAAAGAGCTCCTATACTAGTAGGATATTTTTCCCTATCAATATTCCTTTTATGAATGCACCTTACGAAGAATCAATAATCTGAGCATTGATAGGTCTCATTTTGTTTGCTAGAATTCTAGATATGATTTTATAGAAATACTATAGTTTTTTATGAGTCCATGTATTAATTCTAGAAATTGGAATTTAGACCATTAGGCCCATGCATTATTAAGATTCATTATAAGCAATGGTCTTCCACTTTAAGGGCCATGAAGGGTCTGATTAAGGAGTTAACATCATGAGAAGGGATATTTTTTAGTGATTATAGATTTTAATAGCCACTAATGAACTTATCTCTATGGGAAAGCTTAAAGAATTAAAGAAAGAGTAGGCTTATTGTGAATCTCAACTTTGGAAGATAACCAAAATTCACTGTAATTCCTTATTGAAGTTATTTTGTTCAAATTTTTCCTACAAAGGATTTATGGAAAAAGCTAGAGTTTTTATCTCCTTTTTTTATCTATAAAAACCTTGATCACTTTCTAATAAATAAAAGGTTAATCTTTTCTATTTGATTGTAAAAGAGCATTATTGATGTTTTTACCTTAAGTAAGTCCTGATCTTTTATAGAGGGAACTTTGAACGTTATCTAACTTATCTTTAGCCTCATTCATTGCTTGTTAAGTTTCAAAGTTGGTGGACCTATTCAAGAGTTTAACCTGTTTCTTGATATGCTCCTGTTTCCTTATACAACTTGCTTAATTTTTGAAACCATTTATATAGATTCATAGTCTAATGTTTCTTTTAGCCACTATGGGTTCATTAAGCAATTGAAGTCTTTAATTATCATCCAAAACTTGTACATTGAATCCCCTATATGTTTTAATCTATTCTAGAAAGGTACAAAAACTAGATAGAAAGCATAAACAAATTTAATACAAAAGCTTACTCTCTTAAGTTTCATTATGACATATAGATTGATTAACTAGTCTTCAATAAAGGATTGAACTATCTTTATCGTATTTGGATGAAAAGATAATATGATTCTTCCATTTTTGCGTAATGTTAGTCATTGATGGTTTTCTAATGCTTCTTTAAGAAATTCAATATGCCATTATTTTGTTCCTTTATTTTAATTTATAGTAAACTTATCAAAAAAGAGTTAGTCTCTTTAATATAGTAAATAATCATTTTATATTTATTAAGATTATTAAGACATTTAATATTCTAAGCAAAAATTCTGATTTGGGAGGAGAAGAGGTTAGGATTTTCTTTTTCCTCTTTGAGATCATTCTTGTAACCCTCTAGAAACAATCTTTTTTTTTCTCTTCTTTAATAGCGGAGGTTACAGGAGAGGCAGGGATACATCGATTAGGCCCCTCTATCTCCTTTGATTAAGTGTTGATTATTCACCCTCCCTGAAAGGTTACCTGCTATTATTTCTTCTTTAGGAGTATGATCTATACTATAAGGGTTGCTATTTTGGTCTTACTCAACTTGTTTATTTTCTCAACCTTAGTTGAGATTATTTCTTATACCATTAGCACCAAAGCTTAATTGTATAATCTCATCAATTAAAGCTTTCTCCATTGTTCCTTCATTATGATCCTCAAACTGAATCTCCTTTTTTATAAGCTCATTATATTCCCCTTTCTTGAACTTCTACATTTGTTTCAGAGACACCATATTTGGCCTCTAAGCATAAGTGATTTGAACTTCATCTTTAAAGAAATTAGTTTCCTCATCTATTCTCATCAATAGAATTGTATCAAGAAACTTTTTCTTATATTCAACTATCAAGCTCTAGTAAAATTCAACCTCTTCATATAGGCTATTAGTTCATCTAAGTATAAAGATTTGCCAATATAGCTTACCAAGTGGCTTAATTCTTTAGTGTTATAATACTTAAGAGGAATATGGTGAATGTTTAGCTATATACATATTTTTTTAGTCCTAATCCTTCAAAGTTTAATTCTAGGTTTTCAAACTTGGAGAAAGATAGGTATGAAATTGAAATACCGTAGTCGAAACTCCATAATTTTTTAAGCTTGAAAAGGAGTACTGAATTTTGAAGAGGAAAATATCATATTCATTTAATAATACTTAAACTATGTTCTTCTAGTTATTGTTAACCCAATCATTGATAGTTATAAAGGAGGGTCTTTTGTGTAAGAAATTACCAATCAATGTTGATTCTTATTTGAGAATTTCTTCTTTTAAAGTGTCTAAGACATGTGCCATATAATTTTTTTCCCCGAGAGGTACAAAGTGGGCTCTGGGTCTATGAGGAATCATCTAAAACTTGCTTCCAAAATTTTCCTACCAAATCTAGGTTCTTGGGAGAATGAGTTTTCCTTCTGATGAGATATAAGAGCTACTTGAGTAGAGTTAGGGTCAGGAAGCATCCTTCTAGAGCCTAAAGATGGAAAATTTTTAGGTACATGTGCATAGGTTTTGACATTTCTAAAAAAGGAAAAAGGAAACAATAACATAAAAAAAGAGAGAGAAAGGATAAAGGAAGATCAGAACTAAAAAAAAAAGATGAAGAAGAACTAGCAAAGAGTGGATAAAGAAAAGGAATAAGGATAAGAACCTTGGTAGGTAAGTGTAATCAAGCTACCGACTAGGTGAAGAAGCAACTAACTAAAAGAAAAGGAAGTAGAAGCCAACTAGTCAAAAGGAATAATGGTATAAGAAAGTAACTAGTAAATTAAAGGGAGCAAGGGTAATAAGCACAAGTGCGTAAGTAGACAATCAAGACTAGCATAATGAACCAAGTTGGATATACATACCATACAGTTTCAAGGGAGAAGCAAGAGCTTCTCTTACTTCATGATTTTCTCTTCTTAGTCTCTTTTATTTAAATTAATTGAATTTGCTTACTTGATATTAAATTGATAAGTTTTAAAGGATGAAAAAGGATTTTTTTCTTCTTAATTTCTAAAAATTGTTTATGGTTTTGAAAGCTCATATATTACTATTTTCTTTTGAAAAATAGAATGCATTTTTGTATGATTCTTAAAACTTAACTGCATATGATCTTTCTTTGAAGTTTGTCGTGTTTAATCTTCTTTAAAATATTTATTACATACTTTGTTATGTCTTTTGAATTTAATTGCATATCCCTTCATTTTATATAAACCTTGATTTCTAGAATTTGTGTAGATTATCATAAGAATTAGTTTGCATAATTTTATGTTTGAGATTGTTTTTCTAGAATATTTATGACGCATACCTTAATTTTTGAGAGTGTTTATCTACATAATAGGCCTTTACCGACAATGATGCTAACTGCTAGTGAATCGGTCTTCTCCATTGCTAGAGGTGATAGAGCCAGTGGTGATGGTTGTCACAAGCAAGGGTAAAACTCGTTTAAGGAGAGTCAAACCCTTAGGTTGTTGGCTTAATGAAGAAGTTGCCCATTTGAAAATCACCAATTAAGGAGGGAGATGGAGGAACTAGGAGAGGAAAAATTGTTGACAAAAAATTTATATCAATAAAAACGTTCTCATGTGCGCTCCATAAAGGGAAGACACATCAAGTGAGTGTTGTGTAGAGGTACATGCATTAAATTCTCCTAATAGAAATTACCAATTCATGCTTTGTTCATGTCAACCAGGTTCCCTTTCAAAACTTTTTTAGTCTTTTGTGTTTTAACCATTTAATTTTTACTTAAATTAGTTTAAATTCCTAATAAAACTAGAACAATACTTTTAACTAATTAAAAAAAGTTTTGAAATGGTTACCTTTTTTGGGATGATTTTAAAATTTGATGTAATTTTTAAAACTTAAATTATTAATTTGATAAGTTATCAAACCAATAATTGGAATCAAATAAAGTTTTAAATTCTTATCTTTTATAATTTATACATATAGTTAGTATATTAAGAGTGTATTAATTATGATGAGATTAAATTTAAGGTTTTTAAATCCATTAATTAAATATTGATTACACATTTAGAACATAGTTATTTCTTTCCATTAATAGGGAATGGGGTTGCAATTTTAGAGGATCGACAGAATATTAAGTTGCTTATTAAACTGCCAATCTGAGGGTCAAGAGGACATACCTATTTGGACAAACAACAACTCATCAAATAATGATTCTTGTTACAAGTTGTTCAGAGCTACATATCCTAAAGTTCCTTGGTATGAATTAATATAGAAAATTTTATGAAATATAGAAGAATTTATTCTCTTTCTGTGAATTGATAATTCCTTATGTTAATCTTTGAATGTATGTCGCAACTGCTAAGTTATTAATATTTCGTGATTGATTCTTGAATTCAATTGCTTGATTGAATTGAATTCTCATTTTAGTTTCGTTACATTTTGAATTTTGCAAAATTTTCTAGCCTTAGATTCTAGGATTAAATCATCCTTCCTCATGGGATTGACACCTTAGGTGCTACGTAGACAAGCCATGCATTTACGGATTATCGAGGTTAATTAATTAAAACTTACACATCAATAACCCGATCAAGTTTTTGATGTCGTTACTAGGGAGGCGATTAATTTGATTCTTTAATTTAAGGCATTTAGTTAGTTTTTGTTTTATGTTCTTTCTTTCTTTCTATTTCTAAAATCATACTCTTGCATGAACATAAGAGTCATGAGAAGATCGAGTCATGCCATTGAAACCTTAGAGTTAGACATCACTTGATTAGAAAGATCCATTAAGAAAGTTTGGAAAAAAAGAAGAAGAAGAAATCGGGAAAGCAACAATAGTTAAGTAATTTCAGAAGATTTCGACCATGGAGCGAACCAAGGACATCAACAACGAACCCTTATAAACTTCATGAGACTAGGGTTCAATGTGCCTAACTAAGGTGTAGCTAGGCCACCCGTAGAAACAACATCTTTTGAACTTAAACCAGCCCTCCTAAATATGCTTTAATAGAATCTGCAGTTCTATGGACTAATAGATGAAGATCCTAACACACATATAGTGAACTTCCTTGAAATCTATGATGCCATTTAGTACCATCAGATGTCAGAAGATGCGGTTAGAATTAGGCTCTTTCCTTTGACCCTTAAAGATAGAGCAAAGGTTTGGTATCATTTCCTCAACTTAGCTCTTGTCACAACTCAGAATCAATTGGTTCGTGCCTTTTGAGATAAGTGTTTTCCCCTTACCAAGATCATGAAGATTATCAAGGAGATTACTAACTTTCAGTAAGGTGAAGGAGAATCAATCTATAAAGCGTGGGAAGGATAAAAGATTCGCAATGAAAATGCCCACATCATAACCTACCCAAGGAATTCTTGTTGCAAACATTTTATAATAGAGTAACCCTAAAAATGAGAGGCATGATTAATGTAGCTTCAGGAGGATCACTAATGAGAAAGAAGGTAGATGAAGCGGAAGAGCTAATAGAGGAGATAACAAATAATAGCTATCTATGGACGAACGAGTGGAGTAGGCAAACCACTGATTTATGAGAACAAAAAGGAATTATAGCTATTGATCAAATAACGGAGATGCAAGATAAAATTGACAACTTAATTTGACAGCTCACCAACATATATGCTTCATCCTCAGCTTTGGTAAAAGCTATGCAACTTAAGTGTGAACTCTTTGGACAAATGGACCAAGATATAGCGAACTATTTCTTGATGAAGGAAGGCAATCCAGAGCAAGTGACTTATATGGGAACTTAATATGAACGAGGAAGGGGAAACAATCCCTACTCCAACACATATAACCTCGGGTGGAAGAATCACCCTAACTTCTCTTAGATGAACAATGTTGGAGGATAGTTCAGACTTTAAGGATAACCAGCTTTCAACAAGATAAATCAAGTTGACTGGAATCTAATTTGGATAGGATTTTAAATAAAATTAGAGGCATAGAGGATGCATATAGGAGGTTTGAAAGCAAATTCGAGCAAGCTACTAAAAACCACACCTCTTCAATACACACTCTGGAGGTCCACGTAGGTTAACTAGTCGAGGTAGTTTCTACTCGAAATGTAGGAACCCTTCCAAGCAATACCAAGTCTAACCAAAGGAATAGATCATGGACATTACTTAGACCTAGGAAAAGAAAATCAAATATGCAAATGGAGACAGAGCTCAGGGATAATTATGGAATTCCTTCTAAGTATGCTTGTAATTGAGCTAATTGAGGTACCTCACGTAAATTTTTGTACCCTATTGTAACTTAATGGAAGTCAATTTCAAGCAGGGCGATGAGAAATTTTAGGGAGGTTAAATTAAACAAGATTGAAGACATAATGGAACATCTACAAAACGAAGCTCACACTAAAGGAATTAAACAAGAAGAAGGTTAAGGTGCACATAGCAGAAGAAAACCCTAACATAGTATAGAAGAAAGAAGACCCAGAGGATTTTTACATTCCTTGCAATATCAATGGAATCAACATAGGTAGGGCATTTATAGATTTGGCAGTGAGTATTAATATGATGCCCTATAAATTTATCCAAAAACTAGGGGTTAGGAGAGTTAAAACCCACAAAGATACTAGTGAGACGGTGGATAATAGTTCATCAACCGAAGGGAATTATTATGGATGTCTAAGCACAGATTAATATATTTACTTTCCCCATAAACTTTTATATATTGGATATTGGAGAAGACATGGAAACCCCTATGATCTTTAGATGACCATTCTTGGCCACTACTCGCTTAATAGTTGACGTTAATGGGGATGAACTAACTCTAAGAGTCGACAAGCGTCAATGTCAAGGAAACCAAACCTCGAGGATAATGGGAGGATATTGAGGATTCTAGGAATGCATCTAGAAAGAAACGATTGGGAAGAAGAAGGTGAAGGAAGGAGAATTAGAGGGAGAGTGGAATCCAGGGCATGGTAGCTCATGTAAAAATTGTAAGATTAATGACTGCGCTACCATTGCACGATTTATTTGAACCACCTTAAGCATAAGAAGAGTGTTAAGCAACTAATGTTAAAAGAAGCGCCATAAGAGGCAACCTATGGATTGTTAATTTGATGCTATTTCCTTTGATATTTTTAGATAGATTGACTTTTGTATTTAGGTTGTTCCATTTCAATAAAATAGAGAAGGTATAGGACTTCAAAATGAATTTGATGATCGAGTAAGTAAGCAAAAGAGAGGTGAAAGGGAAATAAAGAGTTAAGAGGTGATTTTGGAAAAGTGGAGAAGGAAAAAAGAAGAGAAAAATTAAAAATTCGTAGAAAAATTGCAAGCTACGATCATGGTTTACGGTAGGATAAAAAGGGGACGCACAAATTTCAGTTCATTTTTACCATTTTACCCTCCATTCACCTATATATTCATTTATTACTTCTTTTTTCCACTCACTTTCATTTTAACTTTATCTCTTTAAGTTTAGAATCTCCAAGTCTCTCTAACCAAATTCCAAACTTCTAGGTTCCTCTAACTTCTACTTACTTGCAGGCCACTATGTCACGCATTAAGCAGTCAATAAAGTGTCATCAATTGTCAAGACGAACCCAAGTTGTGGGACAAGGGCGAAGGAACAAGGCAGCAAACTTCAGAGCACCCTTCCTGATCCACACTGAGGAGAAAGGTATTTGTTTCCAATCCCTCAATCCTAAAGAAATTGTAGTCCCAAAAATTTGATTTTGATACACTTGATAGGCTAGAACTGTGGGATAGGGTAAAAAGCTTAGCAGACAGAATTCAGCGGGTGAAGTTCATACACTTCTAATACCTTATCTACCAAGAGCTCACTCTAGAATTCTTCACTTCCCTATATTATATAAACTGAGTAACCCTAAAGAGATGTGGTTTAGGTTACAGGGATGAAACTATAAGTAAAACATAAAAATCATGTGTCATATTTGTGGGTTCGCCCAAGTCTTCTATTATCAATCAACATGATGAATTTTTTGTTTCTTGCTATTGGAATAAGTTCAATGGATTAGAGTGATTCAACACTAAAAATGCCCACAACAACATCGTAATAACCCATGAGCACTTGTTATTGCACAAATTCATGTGTCAGTTAGTTTTTGATAAATCAAAAACCAACAAATGCTTAATAAATGAACTTTTTCTATTGTGGTACATGGATGCAACAATCATCAGCGGGTTAATTGTTAAAAATAGATTGAAAACAAAAAGCAGATGGTGTGGAAGCTTCGAAAGTTTTGATCCAAGGTGTCTTTTGTGTAAAGATGATAATGAAACAATTCCACATTTATTCTTCTAGTGTAGTTTTTCTCATGCCATTTGGTTACAAATTCAAAATAGTATACAGATCTACTTTCACAGAAGGAATGGATAAACATAATCCATTGGGCCATCATAATGAATACCTCCCTGAAGAAAGATGGGATCATTATAAAAATAGCTTTATATTGCCATATACCCAATTTGGAGGGAAAGAAACAATAGATTATACAGAGGAATAGAGAAGGAATTTCAAATGCTAGGGGTTTGCATTTTGAACTATACCAAGGAAATCCTAATAGCGTAAGATGCTGATTCTACTATTAGTTAAAGAATGAAAAGTAGTTGGAATGTTTAGTGATTACTAATTTTTTTGGTTGGAACATATGTACTACTAATGTATATCGACTTAGTGTCAAACTTGTATTCTTTGTCATTATACTTTTGACTAAGTTCATGTTGTGGTAATAAAATTTATTCATTTTATAAAAAAGGAAAGTTCTATTTATTGTGAGATTTGTTGAATGACTTAGGGCCCCTTTATGTTTTAACTTAAAATAATGAGTGATAACTTCAACTAAATTTGTATGATTTTGATGAGTAACTCACGATCATATGAATTTAGAGTTAGGGTTAAGAATAGTCCCTAAGAAGCATCATGGATGCTAACAAACCTACTAGACCTAACTTTTTAGGCTGATTTTGTAGATTGAGAATTTTTTTAGCCAAAAAAAGAAGTTATATGTTCTTCACACTACAATTCCAATAGAGCCCAATCCAAAGGCAATTGGTAAAGTGTGAGAGAGATATCAACATCATATTGATGATGTTGAGTAAGCTACATGTGCGATATTGGTTATTATGTCTCTTGAACTTTAAAAGCAATATGAGAATATGAATGCTCCTACTATAATTTTGCATCTCAAGGAGTTTTTTTATGCATAAGATATAATGGACAGATACTAGAATTCTAGAACATTATATCAATGTAAGATGGTAAAAGGATCTTAAGTGAAGTTACATGTACTAAAGATGATTAGCTATTTTGAAAATTTAGGTCAATTAGTTTTGCATATGGACTATGAGTTAATCATTGATTTGATGCTTCAATCTCTTAATCTGAACTTTGCATAGTTTATTATAAATTTCTATATAAAGCAAAAGAATGTGTCATTGACTGAACTATTAAATATTCTTAAGAATATAAAGGGATTCCTTAAGAAGGAGCACAATTTTGTTTTTATTATGGATAAAAAAGGCTATAAGAAGAATAAAAAAATAGAAAGTTTATGTTAAATTAGCAAGACACATGGTGGTGTTAAAAAGAAAAACAATGATAAAGTCATATGTTTTCATTTTTAAGTTAATAGGAATTAAAAATGGAACTGTAAATCTTATCTTGCTAGGCTAGAAGATAAGAAGACTAAGGAAGCTACTTATTTAGTAACGTTAGTGATTGAGATCAAAATTTTTACTTCTAAGCTACTTATTTAGTAACGTTTATGATTGAGATCAAAATTTTTACTTCTATTCCACATTTTCGAATATAGATATTACGTTTAACTCTTATATTTGTAGTAAAATGCAAACATTAATAAGGAGTAGATGATTAAGGAAAGGTGAGGTGAAAGTACAAGTTGACAATATAACAAGGATTGTTATATTAACTATAAGAACTTTATATTTTAGCTTTTCTTTCTAACCTTGTAGTAAAACTAGATAATTATTATTATATTCCAATTATTATAAGAAATGTTTTTACTACTTATTATTTATATTTGAATGGATTTGTCTTTATTATTAAAAATAAAATTTATTCCTTTTTTAAAGATGATACTCATTATGAACCTAGATACTTTCAAATGGTTTGTATGAATTAGAATATGAAAGACTAATCCTTAACCAAAAAAAAGAAAAGAAAATTAACATCTTATTTATGACATTTTAGGTTAGGTCATATAAATGAAACTGGAATAGAAAAGATACGTAAAAAAGAACATTTGGATCCTTTTGAATATGAATTATATAAAACTTATAAATCTTATTTGTGACTAAACTACCCTTTAGTGAAAAGGGAGAGCATGCCAATGAGTCACTAGAACTTTTACATTTAGATGTATGTGGCTATATCTAGTCACATTAAAGGTGAGCACTTATATTTCATTATATTCACATATGATCATTCTATATACGGTTTGTGGCATCCCATCTCTCAAATTGTTGAGAGATTTAAAGTGTTAGACTAATGAGAGTGGTATCATATAGAATGAAATTGGTACATCTATGACATGATTTCATAATTGTGTTCAAATGCATAGAATGAGCATACACACATAAATTGTGAGTTAGACAATTGACACTCAATTGACATATTCTAAGGTATGAGACTAAATTCAATGTGATATAAGATATGAATGTGCTTTTCCAATATCTTGTACTTTGGCTTACCAATGACAAGAATTAACGGATTATAATTAGCAACTTGGAATTAATTGTCATAATTGGAATATTGGTAAATTAATATATACATTTAGTCTTGGAAAAATGCCAAGTGGCAAGACTATTTGATACATGAAAAATTAAGATGATTAAACCTATAATTAAGTGACATTTGGCATAGTCAAATGAGTGACATATAAACTAGTCATTAATTGACAAACGAAACAATTATAGAGTGACAAGTGGACCAATTAATGCATAAAATGTGAAGCAATAATTAGGAGACAAATGGCATCATATTTAATGGAAAAATGAAATACATGCTAAATGACATATGTCATTAAAAGAGGAAGACATCTTGCACTATTGCATGAAGATAATGTGGCAAAGTTTCTGCTAAAACTTTCTTCACCTTTTTCCTTGCTTTCCACTGAAAATGATGATGATGAATGAATTGGAATGAAATATATATGATGTTGATGATGAAATGAGTAATGGAAAATGATATTTCAATGATAATATTTGGTTTAGTTTTTTATGCTTGAAATACAATGATTTGTGAGCTATAAATTGAATAAGTTTAAGCTATAATTGAAGATGAAATTGATGAGGAAATGAATCATAATTAGTGTACAATTGAGGTATAACTGATGGACTATTATAAGGTGTTTTGAATTTGGTATTAAGGTGTGAGAATCTGGAAAAGTGTGGGGAAAATGGTAGGCCACGATCGTGGCACTTAACTTATGACTGTAGACAGATGCATTCGCTTCTTTCGTGATCGTGGGGAGGGTTTTGACATGGTAATTTTTTATTTGTGCAATTGTTGAACCAAATGACGAGAAGTCACTCTAATTTGGTGTATTTGGACTTGATTAAGGTTTGAAATAAGCCTAGATTGATGCTTGATAAGTTGATTAAAGCGTTTGATAAATTGAAGTTATTAATTGATGTTATACCTTAAGGAAAAGATTGTTTGATATTAATATATCTAAGTTTGGACTTTAAGAGTATAAAGATGTTTTTATGAATACAAATATACTCCACAGGATATATAAATAATGCATTAGGAATAATGAATGAAAAATGGGTGTGAATACTTGTAATGCTAGAAAAGAGTTAGTAAATGTATTGTTAATGAATTGAGTATGATCAAGTGTACTTAACTTATTAACCTAATTGCAAACTAACTATGTATAAGCTATGATGTTGAGTGATCAAGAATTGTGAATAAGGATACATGCCTGGAAAGTCAATTGAGCATGCATTGTAACATGAAATGTATACGTGTGAACGATTGAATAAGTATATGATTGACAAATTAATGATATGTGAAAGATGTGTGTATTGCATGAAGATAGATATACAAGATTGAATGTCACCATCTAGAAATTTCCTGATCATGAAAGAAATAGCTAATCGGGAGCGTACCGTGAGTAACCTAGATGTTCTCACTAGGTTTGATATATTTCTGTTTAACTTCCAGTTATTGAACTATTAATGATCTGTATATGACAATTCCATAAATTAATGGTCCGAGGAGTTTGATTTTTCGGAATGTATTGGAAGTGTTCTAATTACATATGAATATGAAAGATGTCTATATTCTCAACAAATTGTTGAATGCTAGACCTACGTCCGATGATTATGAAAGTGATTATATCTAAAATGAATGAAAGCTACTGAAAGTGTGATAAATGTGAATTCAACAATTCATTACATGATATATGTGATCAGATAAAGGCGATGTGATTGGAGTAGCCAGTCTGAAAGAGTTTAAAGCTCATAATTCTGCAAATAGAGCCACTAACTCTATTATTAATGAGCCCGATATTCACAAAGGATACAGGATAGTATCTGAAAGGAGCTCGATATCCACAGGAGATATAGGATAGTAATAGGTGCTTAGTCACAACATAATAAAAATGAACAAAGTCTCATACGCATTTACATACACTTCCTTATGTATCAAATGATTGATTAATGTGAATAATTGAAATGGTTGAAATATAACTAAAAGGAAAATGAGAATTTTTTGTGATATGATATGTTAACTTACCTGATATACTTATGCAAGTATGATTCTTGATAAGACATGATGAAATATGAAGTGATATGTATAACTTGTCCAATTGGCATCTATCTTATCTCTGTGATTCTCTTCTAAATGCATACATCGATGATGGTTCACTAACTAAGATCGCAAAACCCAACGAAATTGCAATGCTGTCTTTCAAGTTCAAAGCAGATCTCCAGTTAGACCGTTTAGAGTATAGCCACTGCCATTGAACATAAGCAGTGGTCGGGATCAGTTGTACCTGCATTTTTTTCAGTCATTTTGTATTTAACATTGCATTCCGCATTAATAGAACAATGGATATGTGAATTGTAAAGTACAATGACATTTATGATTAAATATGTTTATAAATGAGATAGGCCTAATGATTACTGATTATTGAAAGTGAGTTGGTGTTTGAATAGAGTTTTGCAATGATTCAATTTGACTATCTTAACGTGTCATCCTCGTAGAGTATGTTGTCAAAATATCATCAATATGTTCGGGTATATGTTCTATGATAATGATGTGTTGCATGTTATTTGTATTTAATGAAATAAAAGTATGAATATTTGGAAAGTTAAAATAATTTAGATTTAAGATTAAGAAATAAACTAGTAAGAGTATTAAGACAAATAGATCTAATTAATGTGGTGGGTACTGAGACCATAAGTTTTTCGGTTACTTGAAAGAGAATAAGATTCTCTCAAAATGGACTCCTCCTAAAAGTCCACAATAATGGAGTGTTTATAAGGAGAAATAATATTCTATTAGATATGATATGTTTTATAATGAGTTATCTCTTTCTGGGGATATGCTCTTGAAACTACCACTTATATTTTGAATAAAGTTCCATCTAAAATAGATGACAAGACTCTACATGAGATATGGAATGTTATTAGATTAAACTTATCATACATAAAAATATAAGGATGCAGTGCTTATGTGAAGTATGTAACATCTGACAAGCTTCAAGCTAAATAAAAAATTTACAAATTTATAGGGTATCCATAAGTGAGTGTCATATATAAATTTTATCATCCTCTTAAGTTAAAATTGTTTGTATTAAGCCACATTTTGTTCTTAAAAAAAGAATTTACTCTCAAGGAAAGTAATGTGAATAAGTTGGAACTTAAAGAATTTTAGGAACTGGAAATGCAAATCCAAATAGAACAAGAACCTTTACTTGATACATATAATGTACAACAAAGTGTAAAAAGACACACAAGCCACAATACACTAATAGGACATGTCATTTCCCCCACTAAATTAGATTTACATATTGAAAAGGAAAAAAACAATGTATCACTTAAGGATGATGAGCCTAATATGAGATATTCAATTTCATTAAGATTACACTATAATTAAAAGTTGGATTTAATTTTAAAGTTTGAGAAATTTTAGGGATTAAATATGAGATATTTAATTTTATTGAGATTACCCTATAATTATAATGGTTTTCAATTTTAATTTGATTAGAAAGAAATCCTAGTATTTATTTATAAATAAGAAAAAGAAATTAGGGAGTTAGTACTTTTATCTTTTATTCTCAAAATTGTTTAAGTTCCTTTTCTCTATTATATGGATACCGTTAGAAGCAGGACAAGTGAACAGTTCGTGGTTGATAATTTGAGAAAAAAATTATGTAGGAATATGAATTATATACATTTATTCATATTCTTCATTTTTTCCAAGTTATTTAATTAATAAGATTCAAGAAAAAATTTATTAAAATATGTGTTTGTTATCCCCATGATTGTATCATGGTTAATTTTGAACATATACATAACATTTTGTGAATAATTCTTTTGATTTAGCATTGTTAAATAATAGTTGTCGGTCTACATAAATTTATGGTGGCTTGTATTGTATCTTGAGTTGAGATATTATGCACCTTAAGGGTTTAGATATGACATATCCTTTTGGATCTTGTAAAATGATCTTTGTCAACCCACAAATATGACATTGTGACAGTTTCATGATTATTAAGGAGTATCTTATTGACCTATCTTAATAACCTTCATAATATTCTTTAGGCTCTTATCTTCAAACTACACGCACACACATACGTACACACACTCACACTCACTCACTCACTCACTCACACACGCACACACACACACACACACACACGCACACACACACACACACACACAAAAACAAACAAACACACACACACACACACACACACACACACACACACACACACACACACACACACACACACACACACACACA
>JAOSBN010000006.1:35403135-35417590 GCA_027563595.1 Erythroxylum suave | reverse complement strand
TTTAAATAATTTTATTATAAAATAAAATATAGTTAAAATTAATAAAAGTGCTTTTTATTTTTATGTTGCCAAACAGTTTACTATATGAAGCTCTTTTTAAAAAGTTGTTTTTTTAAATGACAATCAAACAGTCAATTGACTTTTTGAAAAAGCTCTTCTCTGAAAAGCACTATTGACAAAAGCTCTACTAATATAAGCTCAACCAAACAGACACAAAGAGTCGTTTAAAAATAACATCTCAATAATTTAAAAATAAAATTATATACTGCTGATCCTTGGCAAACTTCTTAAGCAGTATTCAAGTGAAGTGGGGTGCTGAAACTGCGGGTACAAAAGACAGCAGGGATGAAACTGCGACGTGTCGGCTGTCGTTTTCTGACCTCTCCAGTCGTTTTTGTCCTCTTTGCATCTGAGAAGCTCAAACCCCGAGAATATTCCTCTGCACCCCTCCACACGTGATCGTCCTCCTCTTTCAAGCTTCCCAAACTAGCCCTGCTCTCCAACTATTTCCACTTTGTTCCCCTGACGTGGGTCCATCTTTTGAAGGCTAATTCCGACTTTGAATGCACCGTCAAATGGTGCGTTGTCCGATGCAAGTTGATTACTGTGGACATATGGCTAAAACGACGCCATTAGACAAATAAGACATCTCTGCACTTCTTGTGTCAAGGTATCAACTTGAATGTCCTTCTTTAACGTATATTTGTAGCATTGAACTACCCCTGTAGCCGTCGCTTGAAGTAGCTGAATGATAAACAAAACCTACAATAATGTTGGTTAGATGGATTATCATCGTATGTTAGAGAAAGAAATTGTAGATTTTAGAGAGAGAAATACGTCTTTTACTGATTGTACTGTTTTCACTTTTCACTACCTTTTCATTCATTTCATCGCAAAGTTTGCACATTTCACTTGGCGAAACTTCTGGTTACATACATTCTTTGTCTTTATTTTCGGACGCTGTTTCAGTTTTTCTACTCTAGATAGCATTTGGGTTTCTCTCTTTTTTCTTTTCGGAGGAAAACAGTGAAGCTTTTCCCCTTTTTTGCTTTTTCTTACCAGGTTTGTGGGGTGCATGATTTGTGTTTGACTCTAAATTCTTTGTCACTTGAGCTTTTTGCTTGCTTTCAAGGCTGCTATAGTTAAAAGCCACTTTCCTAGGTCGTTCTTGCAATTTTTAATGGCATTGTTTTTCCCTTCTATAGTTACACTTTGATTTCCCATTTCTCCACAATCTTACTTTTAACTTCATCCATGTGGGCTGTTCACACTTTTGGGTCCTCACATTGTTGAGCATTAGCTCTGTTTTCTTGTCACATCAGTGATTTTTCTGTAAGATTGGGGATCTGAGTTCTGCTTAGATTTGGGTATCTGTTTTGCTTTTTGGTACGTTAAACTGATTCCTGAATCTTTCTTCTTTTCCTTTTCTTTTTCGATGTTTGCTAGAGGGACGAAGTTCTAGGAAGAGAGAAGAAAGAGCTCCTTAGTACGTTCACTCATGGCCGGAGGAGGCGGAGGAAAGGCGGAAGAGCCACAACCACATCCACCAAAAGAGCAACTTCCGAACGTCACTTATTGCGTGGCTAGTCCTCCTCCATGGCGTGAGTATATTCAGTTCTTATACTTCTATTCGCGTTTCATGTACTTGTGGACTTTTACTAGTGGCTTAAGCCTTGGGTTCTAATTCCTCTCTTGTGTTTTTAAGGTAAGCGTTGTCTGAATCTAGCAGGGTATGTTTTAAGTAAGCTTTTAGGAGCTATCAATTCGTACTTTTGGACATTGCATCTCTGCAACTTGGTTTTAGTTTGAAAGTAGCTTTTTGAGCTTTTTTCTCTTTTATTCCAGTTGGTAGTTGCCCTCCTATTTAAAAGGCTAAACGATGTTTGTGTTTTCCCTATTCAAGATTGTGGCTGAATTAAAAACTAAATAGCAAAAAAGGCGAGCTGATTATTTCTTCTTAATTGGCGTTTCTTCTCTGAGAAGTGTTTTATGTCCATTATACTCTCTGTTGTTTTTATTTAGGAAATTTCTGTATCGAGGTTCTATCTTGAAAAGCAGAAGGATATTCGTTCTTGCTTATATGATAATCCATTTATGTCGCTGTGATTGACACGTTATATCCTTTCAATTTTTGGGTCACAAGTAATTTGCATTTCCACAGCTAGGATTGTCCTCTCTAATATATGTTCAAATTGCACGCACAAGTCTTAAAAAAGGTTGCATGTGGAACTCGGTTAACTATTTTATTTTGTTCATATTTGCGAATGTTATTGGAGGGCATGCCTCCATTTTGGTGACCTTTTCAATATGTCATGCAGATGAGGCTATTCTACTTGGTTTCGAACACTACATTGTGATGCTTGGGACGACTGTTCTTATTCCTACAGCCCTTGTTCCCCAAATGGGAGGTGGAAACGTAAGTCTTATGTGGAAGTATGCACAAAACGGATAAGCCATTTCGGACTACTTGCTCCAAGAGGAATCTATATTCACTGGAGACTAATGCGTGTTTGCCATTCTTGTAGAGGGAGAAGGCTGAGGTGATACAGACTCTGTTGTTTGTTGCTGGTCTGAACACATTGCTACAAAGTATGTTCGGGACTCGATTGCCAGCTGTGATCGGAGGCTCTTACACCTTTGTGCCAACCACAATCTCAATTATTCTCGCTGGTCGATTTAGTGATAATCTAGATCCTATTCAGGTTTTATGATCTGAAACTTTTGAAAGTTTAAAATGTTAAGTTCATCTGATCAACTACTGTTATTGAAGAGTTACGAATCCTATTTAAACCATTCATTACTGCTGAAGTAAGTTATTCTGGTACTGAATGAAAAAGGAAAAATGAACAAAATCAATAAGAAAATTTATGGACCATAGTGTTCTTACAGATGGTTGTCTCATCATCTAATGTGACTCTTTTATAACCTCTCATTTGTACTCAGAAATTTAAGAGGATAATGCGTGCAATCCAAGGGGCCCTAATTGTTGCATCAACACTGCAGATTGTTTTAGGGTTTAGTGGCCTTTGGCGTAATGTCGCCAGGTTAGTACTGAATATAAACTTGTATGACTAGAGGATAATGTAATGTTCAAAGCCCATTATCCTGCTGAGCATATTATAAATCTTGACTGGTTTGGATCGCTTGCGTAGTGAACTTGTTTTATAGGTCATGTATTTGACATTCTCATCTAGCTTATGTAAGCCAAATGCGTTTTTGAATGTCAGTACACTTATATGGTTTGTACTATTAACATTTGAATGCTCAAGTAGTTGGAGTCTGCATTAAGCTTAGTAAGGTAATACTTGGGTGTGAGAACAATCCTGTCTATAGTAAGATTTTATTCGCATTTTTCAGGTTCTTAAGTCCACTTTCAGCTGTGCCTTTGGTTGCTCTCGTTGGTTTTGGCCTGTATGAGCTTGGTTTTCCTGGGGTAAGCTTTTTATTGTTGCATGTACATAATGAGGGGTAGCACATGCTGACATGTGCAAACATCTTTCTTCTCTTCTTTTTTTTTGTGGTTATGGGTTGGGGGCGTGGAGGTTGGTTAGGAATGGGTCCTTTTTCTTAAGGCAAGGAACTCTGACTGCATGGGGAAGGGTGAGTCTGAATACAGGATCTTGTCCTAGGTGGGAGGAGCTTACTGTTGGGCTACCCTATTCCTTGCTAATCCTTTTTTACATGCTTGGTTTTCATTTTTTGTTGGATTCTTAGGTCGCCAAATGTGTGGAAATTGGATTGCCAGAGCTCATCATATTAGTATTTATTTCTCAGGTAAATTGTGATGTTACTAATAGAATCACATTGCTGTCAGCTATTTTCGCTTCAACAATATGACACAGGATTCTTATTGGGCTGAGTAACTTTCTTGTTCGTTTTGCAGTATATGCCTCACGTGTTGAAGGCAGGGAAGCACGTGTTTGATCGTTTTGCTGTCATATTTGCTGTGGTCATTGTATGGATTTATGCATACCTACTTACTGTAGGTGGGGCTTATAATGATGCGGCTCCCAAGACGCAAGCGACATGTCGAACTGATCGTGCAGGACTCATTGATGCTGCTCCATGGTAGGTTTGAAGTCAGACAGCAGGACAACTTTCTATTTATTTTTTATTATTTCACAGCTATTGATGGAAACTATTTATGCGGTGTTAGCCTTTATATCGTGTAAATATACTCAGTGAAATATATATTATGTCCAATCTGTGGCTGTGATTTTTAAGAGGCTTCTGTGGAATGGTTTACCTACTAAAACTAATTGTCAGACCATTCAAGTTAAGCAGTTAGGGCCAACTGCAAAACCTAGGATTTTTTATCATTGTTTGAATATTTGTATCTTTTTGCGCTGGTGTATAGAGTAAGACTATAAGTTCAGACTCTCATCAACTGTTCAACTTTTGCAGTTGGTTTATTGATTTTACTTGGTCTAACGTCATGTGTTGCATATTGATTTGGAAGGAAGAAGTTAGATGATCTTTCTTAGTAAATATACCTTAGATCATTCATATGAATTAATTGTCCCAAATTAATTACTAGAGCTAGAAATTGGAGATAAGCTTTGTACTAATTCCTTCTTCTTGAACTGAACTAATTTTGTTCCTTATCCATATCAATTTCTTGAATCAACAAATTATCTTAAAATTCTAGCTTGGAGTTCTAGTTTAGCGTTTTGTAACTTTTATTACAGCCTGAGAATGGCTCGGATGCGGTATAAGTAACTCAAACGATTGACCAACTATATGGACTTATGTCCGTTGTATCTTTTTGGATCAGGATCAGAGTTCCTTATCCCTTTCAATGGGGCGCACCTTCATTTGATGCCGGTGAAGCCTTTGCTATGATGATGGCATCCTTTGTTGCTCTTGTTGAGGTTGGCATTTTTCTCTTCTCCTACTTTTTCTTTCCACGTATACAGTTTTAAAACTAAGAATTGCATCACATAGTAATTGACGTCAAAACTGTTTGTTTCTTTCACTGGTGATATTTCCCCTTACTATCCATCCATTCTAGTAGGAAATAAGTTTTTAATTTCCTGTTGCCCATGGCATTATGATGTGAATACTAATTGGGTCATTGTACTTCCTATTGAGCTGAAATCTAGAATCTACTGTGTAATGAAATCTAGCTCCATGTGTAAGCAAACTTGTTTTGCAAACTTCAACCAGTTTTACAGGTGGCAGTTTTTACCAAATCATTGCCAACATTATTTTTGTGTGTGCTTGTGCCTGCAAAACTCATGAATTGCTACAGTTTAAGATTGTGACGATGGATTCTGGTGCTTATTTACATTGTTATCTTATATACTACATGAATTTTATTCATTATGCATTACAAATCTGCAGTCTACTGGTGCCTTTATTGCGGTGTCAAGATATGCAAGTGCAACTCCAATGCCCCCTTCTGTTCTTAGTCGTGGTGTAGGTTGGCAGGTAACTGAAAATGATCGTTTATGTGAAAAATAAAAATCTTTGTTTTATGTAACTGTTTCATGAGTTTTGAGTTCTTAGATCATGCATTGACTTCTTGACCTTATATATACATAAATACATGTATATACTTCTGGACCTTATGTTGCACGCACCCACTTTTGACTGAAAACTAACCCCCAGAGTTAGAAAAACTTCAACTTGAGTGAAAACTAATTTTCCTTTTCTGTGTTAACATTTTGTTTCTTCTCAGGGAGTTGCTATATTGCTCTCTGGGTTGTTTGGAACAGTGAATGGATCCTCTGTGTCTGTGTAAGATTCTCGCCCAGAAAACTTTCTTCTGATAATGTGTACTTTTTAAAAAAGCATGGATATGTGACATTTTTTGATAAGAGTATTGACCTTTTTCTTAACAGAGAAAATGCTGGTCTTTTGGGCTTGACACGAGTTGGCAGCCGTAGGGTTGTCCAGATATCTGCTGGATTTATGCTTTTCTTTTCCATTCTGGGTTAGTATGATTAACTTTGAAGAGTTTCTTTAGAGCTTGTTATGGTTCATATCTTTCTGAGAGTATATTGTATAACATTAAACTTTGTGGTGTTCTGCAGGAAAATTTGGGGCAGTATTTGCTTCAATTCCACCCCCAATTATTGCCGCTTTGTATTGCCTTTTATTTGCTTACGTGGGTATGTAAAGTTTTGACGGTTTGAAGTCATGGATTCTTAATTTGTTGTGGTTTAGTAATGGCATTATGTATGTCTAGGTGCTGGAGGTCTGAGCTTTCTTCAGTTCTGCAATCTCAACACCTTCCGAACAAAGTTCATATTGGGCTTCTCTATCTTCATCGGTTTGTCCATACCACAATATTTCAACGAGTACACAGCGATTAATGGCTATGGTCCAGTCCACACAACAGCAAGATGGGTAAGCTGTGATTACTTCGGCTTCAGTTGCTCTTGTTCGGGAAAAACTAATACAAGAAGCTAACTAAAGAATTCATGTTTTTTCTTGGCAGTTCAATGATATGGTAAATGTTCCTTTCTCATCAGAAGCATTTGTTGCGGGCTGTGTCGCATATTTCCTGGACAACACCCTGCGCAAAAAGAATGCTAGGAAAGATAGGGGTAAGCATTGGTGGGACAAATTCCGCACGTACAAAGGTGATACAAGGAGCGAAGAATTTTATTCCCTGCCTTTCAATCTCAACAAGTATTTCCCATCGGTATGATATGGGGTTAAATCTTATTCAAAGGAAGTGCAATTCAGGAGATCACATGAATCTTGCTATTGTTCCCTCTTTTGTGAAAGTTATCACACGCTATACAGCAGGTATAGCATCGAGACTTCATTTATAGGGTACTTTTAACATTTGTTGAATTTGTTCTTGTAAATCCAGTGAAAGAAATGCCCTTGAAGCAGCAACGAAGCAGTTTTCGTAGCTGTCAGTTGTTTTTCCACCTTGATCTTGTATCCATTTCCTTTGATTTAGACAATCCATTCCCTGCATGTCCATTTATCTAATTCAGATTTTGTGTTAGTAGATAAAATATTTCCGACAAGTCCATTCTCATAATCCTACGGTCAGCTTATTGTTTAGAATTCTGATCTGGGTACCTGAAAAAGTCACTCAAGATAGTTACGGCCATTGACTTCCCATAGCTGTGGAAAAATGGTGTGGTGAAATGGGACCTTAAGCATTTATTTGTCGATGGAGGACTACAGGTTTAACACGAATCACAGGTTTGATCACGAGAACGTGGTGGCAGGGTTGCCAACTCTCAGGTCTTCCAAATTTGATATGAATCACAGGACTCGTATCATTGACCCTTGAAAATGACACAAATAACTCGGGTGATAGACTCACTAGATAGAAAGTGACCGTCAGAGAATTCCATGAAGGAAAATGGAGCTGATTTATTGCTGAGGGACGAGGAGGTTGGGAATGTAGAAGTGAGAAATGGGAAAATGACATGCGAGTCTAGCTTCTCTCTGTGTAGAGAATTGGTCAAAAAAACAAGCGAGCATAACAAAAACGTAAGCTGATTGCAAAGAGATGGAACATGGAAGCCGAATCAAGGTTTAAGCAGTTGTTGAAAGTTGCTTTTAAATTCAGACTCGGACGAGGCTGTCGATATCACTCAAACCTAAAAGGATTTATATGTCATTACAGAAACCATCCAAATGAAGAATTTAAACCGATAAGTTGAATGGTTCGTTAACAATAACGACCGGTTGGAAGAAAGCCAGAAAGCTATAAAATGGTAACCCAACAGAGGCCCTGTTTGCTTTAGTTGATTGCAATAGCATTAAATAAATTGTGTATGTAATATATCATAAGTTATGTACTTAGGAACTCTTTTCGATAAGTCAAAATTCTAAAGTCGAGTTTGATCTAAATAGAGTTTTAAAGACCAAATTCAAAACTTAAACAAGACCTCAAAACATTTGGGATTCAAATGCAAGAATTTAGCATATGAAGACTTTTAAATATAAGAAAGGACCTCTGGGTGAAGTGGAGTTCCAAAATTGTATTATTTTTAAGGAGATAGTATTGGAAATATGTCTTGATGATGGTGAGAAACAGTTGCAGATATCCTGACCATGTACAGATGTTAAGTTAATTCTTGATTTGACATTTGTCAAATGTAGTTAAAATAAAACTTGAAAAAGTCAAGGAATATTAATGATACGCTCTGATTAAAGATATGGTCTACAATTTAACACATATCTTTAGCAAATATTGTTGCATTAGTTTATTTTATACACTTGGTGGCTTTTAAGAGTAGAATCACGAAAACTCAAATTGAATACTTTCTAGTAAGGTAGAGCGTTAACCTTAGTTGCATAGATTGGATGGTGATACCTAAGTTTTAGTTGTCAACTCAACATAGGTTGTTAATTGTGGATTTTATGATTAAAGGTTGAAGGAAGAAGAGAAGTCTTATGAGATATACCAGAGTCAGATAGTAGAACCTGAAAAGGGATATAGTGAAATAACTTAGTGATATAGAAATATATGAAGAAAAATGGAAATTAGAAGGAGACACTAACCAGATGTGCAAGAGAGTGGAAAATCTTTTGAGGAATGAAGCTAAAGAGATCTTGGGTGTTTATAAAGTGCCTAAGGGTAATAAGATGGAGTTCTGGTTGTAAAATGAAGATGTACAAGAAAAGGTTAAGATCAATAAGGCAGCCTGTAAAACAGTATTGGATAGAAATACAGACGTAGAAAGGGTAACTAATAGAAAAAAATTACAAACTGGCAAAGAAAGAGATAAGAAAATAATCTAATAAGCCAAGAGCACCAGAAATTATACCAATGATTGAAAACTAAAGATGGAGGAAAAGAAACTTTTAAGTTAGTGAGAACCAGAGAATAGAAAGTGAGAGACTTAAATTAAATTCGTTGTATAAAAGATGAAGCAGGGTAAGTGCTAGTAGCTGAAAATGATACCAAGAGAAGACGATAAAATAATTTATAGCATTTTTAATGAAGGCGTAGAGGACAACATCTCTTTATGTGATCTTAGTACGTCTGATAAGTATCTCAAATTTGCTTGTTGCTAGTAGACCACGAGAAAGAAAATAAAAGAGCTTTGAGGAGGATGAAGAGTAGAAGGGCAACAGGGCCTGGTGAGATATTCATAGAGGTGTGAAAGAGCTTAGGCAAAGAGGGTCTTATTTAGCTAGCCAAACTTTTTATTGTGATCCTTAAGTCATCCAAAATTCCAAATAAGTAGAGACTTAGTATGCTAATTTCTTTATACAAGAATAAATGAGACTTTTAAAGTTGTAACAAATATAGAGACATGAAACTACTTAGTCACACCATGAAGTTATAGGAGGAGGTGATTGAGAAGAGAGTGAGATAGGATGCATCCATCTCAAAGAACCAGTTTGGTTTATACCAAGAAGGTCCATGATAGAAACTTTACAGATCCTTAGAATGTTAACAAAATATTATAGGGAAAAATAGCATAACCTATACATGAATTTTATTGACTTAGAAAAGGCTTATGGTAGGTTACCTAGGAAAATTATGTGGAAGTGTTTAGAAGTTAAAGGAGTTCTTATGAGTTATATACGGGTTATTAAGGATATTATGAAGGTGTTAATACTAGAGTAAGGATGATAGGAAGAGAAATAGCGTATTCTTCTATAGATATTAGGCTCCCCATTGAGACCCTTTTTGTTTGTAGTAGTGATGAATGAGCTTACAAAAAATATCCAAAGAGATATACCTTGATGTACGTTATTGTTGATGAATTTATTTTAATGGATGAGATAGAAGAGAGTGTCAATGTCAAGTTAGAACTTAGGAGGGATGCATTGGAGTCGAAGGGTTTGAAATTGAGCAAGACTAAAACTAAGTGCTTAAAGTATAATTTTTAAGGCTATAGGGTGGCTTTCAATGTGAATGTAAAGATTGGCTCAAAAGTAATAACACAAAAGAGTGTTTCAAGTATTTAGGATATATCATCCAAAGCAATAGAAAGATAAATGAAGGCATTGTTTGCCGTATCAGATCAAGATGATTTAAATGGAACAGCGCATCAGGAGTTTTACATGACAAAAAGATACCATTCAAGCTCAAAGGTAAATTTTATCATTTAACGATTAGCCTAGCCATGTTCTATAGGGCAGAGTGTTAACCCATCAAACAGGTGCATAGTCATAAGTTAATGGTGATGGAGATGAAAATGGTTTGCCGGATGTGCAACCTTATCAAAAGAGATAAAATCAGGAATGAAATAGTAAGAGACAAATTAAAAGTGGCTAATATTAATGGAAAATTAAGAGAGAGGCAAGACTTAGGTGGTTCATACATGTTAATAAGAAACGCCCCGATTCTTTAGTGAAAAGATTGTACTTAGGGATCGCAAGAGAAAAAATGGAAGGCCTATTAAGAATTAGGGGGGGTGACCGAGAATGATATAACCTTGTTAGAACTTACTGAGGATATGACCCTCAATAGAAAACATTGACATATTAGAATATGGGTAAATGATCTTACATAGAGAGATCCTTCTCTTTCTTATAGGTCTTTTAAACATTTTCTTTCGAGGCTTATGTCTTGTATTTAAAATAAACATTTAATATGTAGTACTTAACCCTAAACATTTCCTTACTTAATCTAAATATTCTCTTGTAATGACTTGTTTATTTTATTTATTTATTAGTCTTCTTTTTTGTTTGTGTATTTATTTTATTTTTAATCGTTACCTTGTTCTATATTTATTATATTACTTATTTTTATATTTCAATTTGTATGTATGTATGTATCTATTTATTTATTTAGTTGTCATTATCATCATCATTATCTTCTTCTATTATGTCTAATTTTAATTTCTGTTACTTTATTATTTTATTTTATTATTTTTAAATTTTAATTTATTTTATTATTTTATATGTGTTTATCAAACATAATCTCTCTACCAGTTATTAAGTTGCGTATTTTTTGATCTCCCCAGACTTGTGTTTAATAAAATTTCTACTAGAATGTTATTGTACACAAGTAATATCATAACCTTCTTTTAAAGGGATTTGTATTACAAATAAATAATTGAGTGTAGTTATTTCAAATAAAATACAATTCTTTTCTAACTTAGATTACTATATTGAATTGGAGTATTTTAGAAAAAATACAATTCTTTAAACCCATATTCTTAGGGGGGAATAAGTAAAAAAATGTTTCACATTAGTTCCACCTTTAATATTTACTAGTAAAAGTTGTTAAAACAACTATCTATCTATGAAATTGAAATCTTTGGGAGGCAATGGTGGAGGAGTTGGTACTATTATCTAACTTACAATGCAACAAATCAAGAATCATTAAGAAAGAACTTCAAAAAAGTTTAATGCTAAAACTTGAATTTATTGAATTTTGTCTAAAAATTTGTTTTTAGAGATCATGAACTTAAAAACAACTTTTCAAATATGAAAATATCTTAGTCAAAATTTCAAGGCAATATAAGAATAAAAAACATAAGAGACTTGAATTTAAAGAGAGAATTCGAGCTGTAAAAAATGAAAGGCTCTGAGACTTTTAAGGAGGATGCATAAATGTTGTTGAAAATTATCGACAAGTTTAACCTTATTGGAAAAGATATGCTTGACATCAGTGTCGTTGAGAAGCTTCTAGTCACTCTACCTGAAAGGTTTGAAACTAAGATTCATATTTAAGGAAATCAAAAACCTTGTACAAATTATATTGGGAAAGCTTTTTAGTTATATATAAACTCATGAACAAAGAAAACATAATAGAGAAAAGGAAACTTTTAAAGGTGCCATATAAACCAATTTGTAGACTTATGATCTTGGAAAAGGTAAAGAGGCAAAAAATGGAGGAAAAACAAAAGTAATTTAGCTGTAAATGCTAGCAACAATGGAACTCTCGGAGCAAAAATTAGTAATGCAAGTAGCAATGGAGCAAACAATAATAAAGGAGTCAATCATCCTTCTTTTCAAAATTTTATGGCAAAATCAACTATTCTTATTCCAACTGTTAGGGCAACAATAAGTGAATAAAAATATATTTGTTAATCAAGAGGAGTAGTTGTTGTTTACGGCTTTATGCTATGTAAGCAACAATCAAGGTGAAATTTGGCCGTATGACCAATAATATAGAGTTTTTCAAAGAGCTTCAGAAAACATCACTTTTCAAAGTATGATTTAGAAATGGAGAATATATATTGGTGAAAGGTAAAAGTTTTGTTGTAATGAAACTCTTTCTGGAGAAGGTTTTTAAGTGAATTTTGAGAAAATGACATGTACAAACAAAGCTGCGAATTATTTTCTATTAAAATGAAGGGACAGAGCTTCTTACTTAAGCTAATGTAGAAAGAATAGCATATCAAGTTTCTGTAAGAACCACTGACATTTAACATAAAAGGTTAGGGTATTATTATTTTTCTATTGTTCTTTCAATGAAAAAATGTGATTGATACTTGAATTAGATCCATTGGAAGAAAGAATCTCAAGTTACAAAACTTTTCAACTTAGTTAGCAAATAAGGCTACTCTTTCCACAAAAGGCTTTGACCACCTTATACGACCTTTAGCTCATATATATTGACCTTCAGGGGCCTTTCAACACATCATCTCTTAAATGCAGTAAGTATTATATTGCATTTATAGATGATTTAAATAGAATAGATTGGATATAATTTCTCAAGTTTAAATTTAAAGTGGTTGATGTGTTTTGGAGATTTAAAGCTTGGGTAGAAAATCAAAGTGGTTGCAAGATAGTCGTGTTAAAGTATTATAACAAAAAGCAATATATGTTAGATTAATTTAACAAATTTTGTGAAAAGGATGAAGGGCATCAACTCACTATTCCCTACATTATATTAAGAGTTAATGAAAGAAAAATAGAATCATTATAGAGATGACTTGTTACTTACTACATAAGAAGGATTTCCTTAAAATATTTAGGCTAGGCTATGGTGACAAATACTATTGTTGTTTTTTTAAATAGATCACCAATTCAAGCATTTCGCAATCGGACACCTTATAAATCATGGTTTGGTGTTTATCTTAAATCTTTATAATGTAGGAAAAACAAATGTAATTCAGCTATAGAAGTTGGCAACAATGGAACTCTCGGAATAAAAATTAGTAATGCAGGTAGCAGTAAAGCAAACAATAACAAAGGAGTCAATCATCCTTCTTCTCAAAATTTTGTGGCAGAACCAACCATTCTCATTCCAACTACTAGAGCAACAATAAGTGAATAAAAATATACTTGTCAATCAAAAGGAGTAGTAGTTGTTTATGGCTTCATGCTATATAAGCAACAATCAAGGTGAAATTTGGCCACATGACCAACATTGTAGAGTTTTTCAAAGAACTTGGGAAAAAATCACTTTTCAAAGCATGATTTAGAAATGGATAATATATATTTGTGATAGGTAAAGGTTTTACTGTAATGAAACTCTTTTTGTTGGCCCTGGTCTCTGTACGTAATTTATGGCGACGATATATCACCATTTGACAATTTATTTGCAGTAATAATAATAACAATTGGGAACATTTATTTTGTGGTGGGATCGTAAAATATTTTCGGACATAATTGTTCAAAACAATAAATTATTAATTAAAAACAATTAAGTATTAATTAAATAATAGATAATTTCTAATAAAGGAATTAAGTAATAATTCTATTAAGAAAATGAAATAATACTCAACCATTTAATTCAAATTTTCGTAGCAACAATAAACAAAAAGGGTTTAATTGAAATTTTGTTTAAAAGAACTTGGGAGAGGCAGTGCGGCACTGATACCGAATGAAGGGCCTCGCGAGTGCATCGCGAGTTTATGAAAAGAGCTGTCGCGATTGCGCTGAGTTGCGATCGCGACCTTTCCTTGCTTTTTCGCGATTGCGACCAAGGGGATTGTCGCGATCGTGTTGCGTTACGATCGCGACTTTCACCCTAATCCGACACCCTTACTTCTACACCAAATATCTCTCAATCCCGAAACTCAAAAATCACAAACTATATATTGATAGAAAGCTGAGATCAAGATCTACAACTTTTATAAAGAACTCACAACAAGATTCGGCTTCTAAAAGGATCAGAAATAGGACCGAAGATGACACTACCAACTAAGATGATGAACAGTAAACTAAGACGATGAACAGTAAATTAAGACGATGAACAATAACCAAGACGATGAACAGTAACCAAGACGATGAACAGTAAATTAAGATGATGAACAGTAACTTAAGACGATGAACAGTAACCGAGACGATGAACTGTAAACTAAGACGATAGAACCTTATAACTTGTAATGCTCGTATCTTTTAACTCCGATATCTGAAATTTACAAACTTTATATCGTCGGAAAGTTGGAAAGATCATCTACAACTTTCATTTAGACCACTACGCCCAATTCTGCTTAAATCAGTGCAGATTTTGACCCAAAGTTTCATATTACATTTCTCACCACATTAATTCACAACAAATCACCCCCAATTATCAAAGGACCCGAACCAACACAAAATTTCTTACATGCTAAGCTCCTTTACT
>JAOSBN010000006.1:35380796-35403035 GCA_027563595.1 Erythroxylum suave | reverse complement strand
AATGTGAGGGCAATATGGACATTTCACTTCCAACGTTAATTTTTGTCCCCGTCCCCGCGTCTCTGTGCCACACTCACCAGATAGACAGATTTTTCATGTCTCCGTCTCCGGAGTCGGGACAATTTTCGGGGGAGACATCAACCAAACAGCCAGGGGGCGGGATTTTTATGTCTCTGTCATCTGTCCCCACCCATGGGGACAGCAACCAAACACTACGTAAGAGACTAAGAGCTGGTGCTAATTCCTGCAAAAGCCAATGCTTTATATCGCAGTAAGGACCCTCCCAAGTCCCAACTTCCAACCACAGAGCAAATGATGATAACTAGATATCACTCACTTTACAGTCAACATTAGGCTCAGAGAATTCTTGGAAACACCAATCAGAACCGCACTAATCTTACTTTAAAACTAAAATTGGGGTTAAGGCATCAAACCCCACTCAGCAGTGGACCTTGCATAAAGATTAGATACCATTCTTTTAATCCAAGAGTGCCTCATCATTGAGTTTGAGCAACATCACTGTTTTGGGCCATATATAATGGTTTTTAGAAGGAAGAAGATTGTTATCTTTAAGTGTGTAATAAATAAAATTCTAATTATATGTAAATAATATAAATTATATATATCAAATAAATTACTTGATAAATTAACAATTCAAGTGACTAGTTCCTATGGTTTCTAATGATAGACTACTTCTCTGATTCTTTTTGTTTGCCAGGACCCCATTAGGTGCGAACAGAAAGTATTCTTGGAGTTGGAGATCATCAGTTTACTTCATATACCAGCTTACACAAAGCTACAAAAGACACCTAGCTCAATTTTTGGTTTCTGTCATGTATTATTGGTGCATATTGGTGAAAGAAACAAAGGACACCTCGTCACAAGAACCCTAAAAACACTGTATGTGTCGTTAGGTGAGCATATTTCAATATAAAGAAGGCTAAAATATTAGAATTAAAACCATAAATGCCAAGTTATCTAGTAACAATGGGGACCAACAAATGTCGTACCTATTCCCTTCCCATTTCAATTTGTGAAAAGGAGAAGAAGCTGAATGCTACCCACATATTTTGTATGTTTGAATAAAAGGCTAAACAAAATGGAAATGTTGGACTTCTGATATGATTATCCATGGCTGTACAGATTCTGCACAAAGACAAGTTATGATCTTTGGTGTAATAATATATTTAATGTCAATACATCCCCACACTTTACAATCAGAAAACAAGTAGCTCATTAAAGTTGGGCAGCTACAGTTCTTAACCTTTTCACATGGCCACTCCTCCTACTTGACCGTTAAGATTAACTTTTGTGGTATTTTAATTTAATCCGACTCAGGTTGTTTTAATAAAACATTCATTAATGTACCTAAGGTACGTGGAAACCTGAAACCATTAACGTGTCATAAGAACTTGGAGGTCCTAACCAGAATCTTTCAGATTATTCTTTAGTTTCAAGTATATTTTAATGTATCTTCCAACCAGTAGCTTGCCTGGAATTTTTATCTCAAGTTGCACAACTACTAAGGTAGTAAGGTCTGCTTTGAGTCTGTGAGTTGCGATGATAAGAGTCGCTAAAGTAATATATAATCAGATCACTGAAAGATATGGAGAATCAGCAGCGTAATCTGGAGAGATTACTTCTGTTTTGTTTCAGTTAAACCCAATTCCCAGGTAGATATTCAACTTTTCTAATGAATCTAAGTTCGCTTGCTTAGGTTTGAGGAACATCATTATATTTTTTCACCCAAGATGCATGCTACCTGAATTACATTCATTTGAACTAAAATTGTCGTTTTGTTTATAAGATTAGGTAGTATCATGCACATATCCCATCTATAATTACACGTACAAGCACTGCAGTAAGTGGGAAAGGAAATGGTAAGAAAATAACAGTGCAAAGCTGGAAAAGTAAAGGAAATGAGATATACATGTTGGTGACAAAGAAGATAACATTGTCAGAGGTCGAGGACAGGAAAATCTGAAGGACCAGTGAAGGTCTACAACTTGATGCACAGTTTTGTTCCCAAATTAAGAAACCAGGGCATGGAGGCACATCATTTTGCTTCCCCGTTAAAACACAAGGGAAGAACTCAGGAATCATTGCGCAGGGTCAAATCATGCACAACTCACTCTCACTTCCAGTTCCAGTTCTGTTGGGTTGGGTGAAAATTATATTCATTATACGTATTGGTATTGGTACTGGTACCACATTCCAGGTGGCTTACATTGTGGTTGCTTGCCAAATGCCAATTGCCAATTGCCAACCCACCTTCAAGCTTTTCAAAAACAACAAATAAATACTGAAATGCAACAAGATTCCTGAACTGTTTTTGAGCTATGTATTATGGCTTTTAAGTTTTAACCTGATGGGGATAATCTAAAACTTTTGCCATAGGATACCAAATTAAAACAGAAAGGTAAAAGCTCTGCCTCTAGCTTTATGAGAAAGATTAAACAAAAGAGGCAGCTTTTTTAACAATAGAAGAAGTGATGGGATTCTTTACTTTTGCAAGAAGAGCAGAAGAATATTTGCATAACTTTTCAGGCCCAAATGTGACGCCACATTCTATAAAGGCGAGTGAATATATTAATGACTGCCCACGTCTCTCCTCTTCCCCACCCATTTCAGGTTTTGATGCTTCAAATGTAAAGCCCGCCCGGCAGTGTAACTGTCATAATGAGTAATGACCGCTCACTTTTTCATTATCCATCTTATTACCGTAAGCAGTAGGCAGAATCCAAGTATAACTACATTGTTTATCGCATCTATCTTGGGGTTACCATGATCTTTTGTTTCGCCAGCCAACCACAGCTCACCACACCATTGCCATGTGAGATCTCGATTATGCTCCTCCTTTCCTTCCCTTCGTTACCAAAATTTAACACAACTTCCTTTTCTCAACGCTACTTGACTCTTTTTTTTAATAATTGCAAAGACGTACGTATTATGCTGAGGGCGGTGTTGAGGACGTGTTGCGATTCTGACTAATAATGCACAAGTGATTCAATGTTTCTCTCGAAATGGAATATCCTACCTAATCTCTCATATCATTAATGAAGAAAATTAAAGAGAGGCTCCCTCCCAAGTCCCAAATACTAGTTTCTCAATTCAAATCTTCTAAAAATTTTATGTTTTTAAATACTTATATGTTGATATATATTTTTGGGCGCCTTCAAAACTCTCCCTTGACTAGGTATAATAGAAACGCTGGTGACTCGAGTAGCCCCCCTCACTACAGCCATTTTGGACCATAGATTTAGAAAAGCTAGCCTTTTCTGAATAAAACAGGCAGCCATTTACCGCTTGAAAAGATCGATATTGGTGGGTACTATTAGTGGCTATAAAAGATACTCAAAGCTACAATACTCCAGTCTCCTCTGCTTCTACTTTCCTTACTTTTTATCTCTTCATTCTCTTCTAGGAGGTACAGAGGAAGAGGGAGAGAGTTAGAGAGATGGGTAATTGTCAAGCAGTAGATGCAGCAACTCTAGTGGTGCAACACCCAAGCGGCAAAGTAGAGAAGTTCTATTTGCCTGTTAGTGCTAGTGAGATTATGAAGACGAACCCTGGTCACTATGTTGCCCTTCTTCTCTCCACCACCTTGTATCCATCAACAACCAATGCTAAACAGTGTCCCAACAACAGGTCTACAGATGACACCCACAGTGGCAACAATGGTTCTGTTCGGTTAACCAGAATTAAGCTTCTCAAGCCTACGGATACTCTTGCTCTTGGGCATGTTTATAGGCTCATCACCACCCAAGGTGTGTTGAGTTTCAGTTTCTAACTTATTTTTTTGTCTTCGGTTTTTAAAGTTTAGATTTGTAACGAATTCTTTTGTTGTCTCCGGGGGTGTTTTAGAGGTTATGAAAGGATTGAGAGCAAAGAAGCAAGCGAAGCTGATGCAAAACCAGTCAGAATCTGGTGAAAGGCTAGAAAGAGCGAGAGAGAAACAGACTTCAGGGTTGGATTCGGAACAAAAAGGATCTGAGCTTGATAAGGAAAATCAGGTAAATTTTATCCCTCAACATTTTCTAATACATTTGCAGAAGATTGTAAATTTTTGCATATTATGGGCATTAACAAGAAACCATGTTTTAGCCTCATGTCGTTTATTTTTCTCAAATTCTTTATTCGATCTTGTTAACCAGAACGAGATGTTAAGGATGTTGTTTCAAGTTTAAATTTTTCCAATCACCTGACACTTTCAGATGACCAAACATGAAAGGAACAGACCAAGAGCAGCGGTCTCTGTCAACTCTGCAACAGTCAGATCAAGAACATGGCAACCATCCTTGAAAAGCATCTCAGAATCAAGCAGCTAATCATGGCTACGATCTTCATACCATGTAGCGTAAAATACATGAAAAGCAAATGGACTCATAAGAGAGAGGTGTTTCAGTATTGTAAAAGCCTGTGGTCTTCGGTACAGATAAGCCTTGGAGATAGAGGCAGGTTAATTAATCCCCATGGAATTGAAGATTTGGTAACGCTAACATGTTTAGCAGAAGGTGGTGGTGGCGGTGTCTCAAAGAGAATTTGTAACTAATAGGTGTTCTGAAATGATTAAATCAAATAAGAGTTTGCTTGTAAAAACTGAAGCTTGTATCAGAAGGAAATAAAAAGAACCAGCTTTCCATCTCCGATGGAGAACCAAATGCGCATATAAGTAACAGCATTTTCCATGTGAACATGAAGCTTTTAACATAATTTTAGCAAATTCTTATTAAAATAGAATGATTTGATACAGTTAAAGATTTTTAAAAAGTTGGAAATTAATATTTTAAAATAAAATTTTACAGAGATTTAATTAACTTAAAAGAGTTTAATTTGATTAAGGTAATAGGAGATTAAAAAAATAGAATGAATAGTGTCATCTGTTAGATTATTATCACTTTGCCAATTGTTCAACTACATGGGTAGTGAAAGGGTTTAGGTGGACAAATTTTGTGTCTAAAAATTAATATTTTGTGTGTTTAATGATTATTTGAATTAGTTTCAAATTATAAATAAATTATGAGTTCTAAGGAGAATTTTTTATATTAAAAGGAGTTGTTTTTAAATATATTAAATTGAGTTCTGAAAAGCTTTTGGGACTCCATTTTTATTAATAATTATTTCGTCAAAATACTATAAAATAAGTGTATATTTTATCATTTTTATTATTATTATTATTATTATTATTAATAATTAAATTATCATTACTATTTAGTAAAAAAATTTGTGTATTAATTTTTCAAATAAATTAAAAAATGAACACAATTCACTTTACAATTAAGGACTTGGATCTTATCTCCTATTTCGGTTATGACGTTCATATCATATTTTATTAAATTTCATTCATAAATTTACATAGACTCACTCAGACATAAATATATAAATGATATTTAATAGAACATAATTGAAATAAAATAACTGTAACAGGTGATTTAATATATTAAAAGGATATAATTTAAATAGCATTGGAGGCTATTTTTAAAAAGTATCTGTGACTATGATAAGTAGTATACCCCAGCCTGATGCAAGGTTGAATGCTTTGGTCCTGCATTAGGTGGAGGATAAGGCTTTTAAGTTTTAACCTCAAGCTTCAAAGACTTCCATATATTGAAATTCTCTTAAAGCTGCCGCTGGATTGAGACTGATGCGCATAAAATGAAATGGGATAAAAATGTGTCAGAACGGGTATGGAAGCTACTGTTAGAATGCCAAAGATCAAAATGGTTGCTTCCTGTTCTGATTTGAACACATCATCTGATTCTGAACTTGTCTAGATGGATAACAGGTCCCATCAATTTATTGCATGCCCATTTTTCTACTCTGGAGATCTCATCTTATTCAGCAAATGATCTTGCACCTGTTTACTTCATGCTGAGGACAAGAAAAGTTAACGCTAACATTGTTTTGTTGATATTTATGGTTTCTACTTCAAGCATATTTACAGGATTAAGACTTCAGAAATCGGCATTGGCTCTTGGCAATGGACACAGCTTGCAAGTTAAAGCAGAAGCTCAATGAGCACTTTGCAGTCAAACATGCTACAGTGGACAGACTGGTGTTGAATCTCATATTCTGATATTACAACAGAAACTCGTAGGGAACGTTTTAAGTCCAGCAGGAACGACTCCCATAGTATTCAATAATGTTGGGATCAAAGTTCAACTTGTAGGACCTTAAGAAAAATAAGCAAAGTTGTACACTTATGACTTTCTTTAGCGAGTCGATGCATTAAAGAAGCAGAATCTCCGTTTGCATAAACCGCATACTTTTGCGCCGCTTCTATTCTATCTAAAGCAAAAGAAGGCCGCTTCTTTTTCTTTAATGCTCCACTTCACACAAACTTTTACGTTGGACAACTGCAACCAACTCACCATTAGAACATTCTCTAAGCATGTATCTGAAATGGAATTCCTATCAACTGTTCAATATCTGTCTGTTGTAAGACCAATCATTGCGCGCAGAATCAGGTTTGAGGCAGTTGTCCGCCAAATGAACATGGACAATAGGCCACGCCGTAACTGATTCATCATTTGCTTATCTAAATGAATATCTGGTAATAACACCTCCTAGAACTATGCGTCCCATAATGGCCTCTGACTGACATTGAGAGGTAACTCAAATTTCGCAGTGCAAACGGTTGTGTCTGCAGAAGACACGCCCCCTGACTCCTTTTTCTTCCATTGCAATCCGAGATTAATCGCTAAGCTAAGCTAAGCTTAAGCAGCTAAGCAGTTAAACCGGCTATTTCCAGGTACGTAGCCTTTTTATACAGGGTGCTCCTTTTATCATAACTTGAAGAGATCTTTAAGCTGCATGACCTATCCACCAATCATATCTACAGCATAAATAAATCTCCGAGGCCCAGTACTGTTCGCCAGTAACTTCTAGGTCTTTGACCTTTACCGGCCCCGGTAACTAAATCCAGGATCAAGACCAGTTCAACGGGCCCACCGAGAACCATTGGCCCTGTAAAACACCACACCTCCTCCCGTTGAAAGTTCTTGGTTTTCCCATCGAAAAGTTGCTTTCTCGGCCGACTAAAAAATACGAAAGAGAGCTTTTCTCCCATTGAAGTGGACATTGGACAAGCATCGAGTTCGAAGTTTCTGAATTTCATCTTTCCTCTTAGGATTTACTTGATAGGTACTAATCACACGTTTGTTTAAACAAGCTGTAACATTTTCTAGTGAATCTTCCTATTTGTAAGATACGATAATGATAAACAGAACAACAATGGGTTTCACTAGCACTGGGGTTTACCCTTATCCACTCGAGTCCCTAGCATCATGTTCATGTTCGTATCAGAAGATCAAAACATCGATCGTTGCTTTGTAATGTTTGGAAGACAAACACTTAACGTGACAAAATTGAAAATCTTGGAGATGGGAAAGGCAAGAAGGCCACGGAGATCAATTAGAAGGGTGTATACATGTAACGAAGATCATGAATACGAGTTGTAGAAACATGCACCAGAAGATCAGGAGAACACACACAACATAAAACCAAATTAAAGAAAGCACCTCAAAGTGAACTGGAATATAAATACAGAACTTCTGGTATTCAGTTCACGCTCTGTGACAAGGGTAGCAACACCAAAACCTCTATTTTTATTCAGGCACTCAATTCTCACACTCAAAAAGTTGATGGAAACCATTGGAACCCCACAAATGGAACATCATTTCCTCCAAACTTACCAATTGGTTATCCTGACATCTCTGTGATCTGAATTCCCCCAGTTATCAACATCTCTAGCCCAAGCAAAATCTTGTGACATCACTCCAATGCTGCGGTCTCAGCATCCGGTTTAGCATTTTCACTCTTGTCAAGCTGGCTGAAGTTCCCTTTCTCCTTGAAGAGTTGGTTGTGATGGTGCCTGCAATAGAGACGGTGCTCATGTGCAACATAGTTTGATGGGCTGATCACACAGCCTCCATGGGAGCACCTGAAACAGGCCTTGTGGTATGATGTGCCATCAACTGCGACCTGAAAGAAGCAGAGAGTTCAATAAGACAACAAGAACATTTTTCGACTTCTTATCATCCATAAGTTCAGGAATGTATTGTATATATATAATCAGCAACAACTCAAATAGAAAACAAGGGCAAATTCTAAGGTGAGTTGATCATCTTATACTTTTGACATAGTTCGATGTTGGACTTGCCACAGACTATAAGGAAATAAGGGGAAAGGTCCAAATTTAACCATCACGATGACCTTTATTCTTTTACTTCATCAACTTTTTGTAGTTTTCATCCCTTAACTATTGCATGGCCATTGAATTAATATTTTGTTCCGTATCAGAGTTGCAATAGAGAGCAAGAGGAAATTGGTTGGGTTGGTGATGATAGGGAAGGGAACGGAGGGAAACGATCCCACAGGTCATGCCTTTTATGAATTTTTAAATTTATCGAGTCTATTTTAATTTCTATTTTCACAGAGGCTTTTCTAAGAGGCAAAGTCCTAGGGCTCAAAGGTGTTGCTGTGTTCAGGTACTTGATCTCACAATTCAATTCCATCAGTTCAACAAATAGGAACAACTGAACAACATCAATCTACTTACAGTTGAAGTAACGAAAGAAATCTGATTAAGGGATTAATGATTCTCTAGAATTGAAATGTAATGAATCAGAGCATAGATTGAAAATGTCCTGCAAAGCTCATGATGTTATAATAAGGAATTTTTTTATGCACCTTTTCAATTGGATAAACAGTTTTCTTGCAAGCAACACATTTGTCTTGAGTTCCAGCAAACATACTTGAGACTTTGCTGTTGCTAACCTGCATGATTTCATCCAGGATTTGAAGCACGTCAGAAATCCTAAAAATCATCTTATAGACTTCTCCCTTTTACCGAAAACTTCTAAATTGTATCTGTTCCCATATTGATAAAGTAGTAATGCAAGAAATTCATTGCATATACCTGGTCAGCAGATCTGTTAACAGTTTTTGGAGTACCTACAGAAGAGAGAAAAAGAAAAGAACAACCTATGAGTGAGAAAAAAGAAGCAGACAAAACAGATGTTGCGTGGTTGAAATCAAAATGAACACAGAGCATTACCTTCAAAACTTTTATCCAAGCTGCCGGTCATCTTGAATAGTTGATCAAAGTGAGGTTTGCAATACAAAACACCTTCAAAGGAGCAATAGTTACTCAGCTGCAAATGTGCAACATTATAAGTTGAGGTAAGCAAAACATTTATAATCTAAAACAACAAACAGGATAACAGTGCAACTATAGAGTGAGAAAACAATACACACTTTCTTTCAGCTAAACCAATGAACACTTACAAAATAAAGTATAATATTGTCAATGAGATTCTCTACGCATGCAGTAATATAAACACATTATATCTTTATAAGTTATCTGCAGTCTGCATTCACAGGTTTGATCCACTTCAATTCTCAAACCCAACTGATTGGTGGCATTAGTGTCATCAGCATGGAACTCTTGAGCATCAAATATCACCAAAAGGAAGTTTGGGCTAATTGAGCTAAACCTCAAACAAGCAAATTTAGTTCAAATGGTAAATAATGTTAACAAATAGCCCAATTGGCTATATGTACAGATCTCAACAGAGGCCAAGGGCATGGCAAGCCAAGATAAAAACCATAGTGATCGATTGTAATGCCGAATGCCAGACATTGTCTTGTAAATAAATCTCCGTGTCCATTCCCTCCTGATCTGCCTCTTCCTTCCCCAATTTTCATTTTCATCACGTTTAAAGTTCAATGTCCTCTTTATTAGTAGGTCAGACAAAGTTTCAATCTCTTCAGGTACACACACAAATATGGAAAAGTAGGTGATTAAAGCTCCATAGGAGCGACTAAATAGTTGGCCTATTTGAGATTCCAAAGGCTCCTCTCTGCACCATCATTGGAATCAGGTTGCACACATTGCTAATAAGACTATAATCCGAAGCTACTGTACAGACACTGATCCGTGGTAAGAAACGTACAGACACTGATCCGAAGCTACTGTACAGACACTGATCCGTGGTAAGAAGCGTAATCAAACTAACCTTCAAATATAAAGTTCATGGGACTACAAATCTTAAGGTTAAAGTTTTCAAAAGAAATTTATCAGTTTGGTAACTTCAATAGCAGCTAAGAACATAACTTTCCACACCCATCAGAACAACTAAAAACCTCTCAGCAAAACAGCATATTTCTTCTGATATTATATCAAAGCTATCTAGCTGTATTCTGGCGTCTGAGTTACAGATCACCCACATGCACATTTCCTTTTTGCTGTTTAAAGTTGATGATTCCATAAGAAGGAAAAGAATTTCTATATTTTCACTCATTATTTTTGAAAGATCTTTGTTCTTCCTTTATTATTCCAACTACCCACCGACAGAGAACCAAGTGGGCCTTGATTCTACACATTTCAGTCTCTTCAAGATTTCAATTAAGATCTAAGCCAGTGTGTCTTAACCTCCTCCTCCATCATTTGTCGGGCCCTTCTTTTACCATTCAAAGATGAGGATCTAGATTCAATTTCATGACCAAACAAAGGGACCTACCCTCAACAACTACGACAGAGGCAATTGAATATTGTAAATCATTTCAGCAGAAGAAGCAAATGATCAAATTGACAGAAAAAATAAAAACCAAACGACAAGACTCACAATATCATTTCCCAACCATTAACAAATGAAATTAAGGATAAAAATGTCCAATGGTTTCAATACTGATCACTAAACCTCGATCAAAAGGGAAAAAAGAAGAATAAGAAGAAGAAGAAACGACAGAGCACTATTATCCATCATCAGATATCGGACTGAACAGGTGACTAGTTCCCACCAAAAAGGATCATATCAACTAACACAGAACGCACACGATCAAACTGTAAAACTGTCGGAAGTATGATCAAGCAAAGCAACACCAAAGAGCATGCAAACTAAGTGTATCTGCAAGTTTGAGGCATCTGCACATAGGTGCACATCTCTTTACACTTCCCAGGAAATAAAAGAGAAGGGTATCTCACCTTGAGGGTACCTTTACAGTGGTGGCACCTAAAACAAGCTTTGTGGTAGACTTTGTTGTCAGCTGCAAGTTGATCCACCAAGTAAACAGTTTTCTCGCAAGCCTTACACTTCTGAGTTGTCCCTGCAAAAGTTGCCATGTATGTAGCTTAGATCTATTGCTTTTTCCTTCTTCGACACCAAAAAGTAGAGAACTCGAAACTATCGGTGCTAAAAAGGCACGGCTCAGAGATAACTGCAAAATGGTCCGTGAGTGGACTGCCAGACCTTAGCCTCGTACTCATATGAAGTGCGGAGCTGTCACCTGTCAGCAACATTTGGGTATTTTTGTAATTTAATATTAAAAACAATGGTTTTTAGTATTCCAGTTGGATAGGCATTAGATAGTGTACTTCTACTTCGCTGTCGGAGACAGTCAAGTATGGATCACTCTCTCACTTAGCGCGTAACTCTCCAATAATAGCCGCCACTCCTTCCCTCTCTCCATTTTCAAAACTCCTCCATTGTCTTTCCCTTCTTTTCGTTTTTTTGTAATGATTATGGCATCGTTTTTAATTATAAAACAAAATAATCATATAAAAATCCTTTAATTTTAATCATTTTTATTTTCTAAAGGGACATTAAAATTATTCCTTCGTGATTAAAAAATTACATATTTAAATTATAAAATAATCTTTTATAAAATGTAAAAAATTACGTAATGTCTCTCTATAAATATTATAAAGTTATAATTTTATTATTTATAAAATTGAATTTCAAAAAATTGAAAAAAAATCATTTGAAGATAATTTAAGAAGATTGAATGGGGTCAGCTGATAATGACAGAAGGTGGTCACATTGAAAATCCTCTGATGAACATTTTCAAAATTTAAAAGCTTGATTTGTCCAATTCAGTCCCAATTCCCACCCCTTTTCTAGTATACTCATAGTATGTTGTCGTCTCTTCCTAATTTGAAGTTACAGGACAAAATGTAAGACACGTGTCATAATCAGCGAACCACTTAGCCAAGCCACCATCTAATTTAAAATTTAAAATTTAAAACTTTCATGACAAAATGAAAGACAAGTGTCATCGTATTTTAGATTAAATTTTAAACTTAAATATTGGTTCAATTTGAATTCAAACAAAACATTATCATTTTATTCAACAATTTTAAAAATTAATTACTTAAAATCATGTTATTATAATTAAAATAATATCATTTTCATTCGATTCATCCCGTTGCCAGCCTTAAAGCCGAGGTCAACTTCAGTGTATATACCAAGTTACATTCTACTGTCTACTACTTCAAAAGTGACATTCTTTATTGCTATTTTCCATGTTGGCAAGTTACTTTGTAAAAGTGATTGATGAGTTCATACCTCCCCATATTTTCTATTGATTGTTTTCATATTGTTTTTCACTGATGGGCAACTTTAACGGAACACACGACATTGCGATCATGCCCAATAGCCCTACACCAACACTTCTTTTCCCAAACTTCTCCTGACCACTATGGAGTATGACTATCAATTGAGCACTCTTCCTCTTTCTTTCTTTTTTATTTTTTGTTAAAAGGGATTATCTCTATCTGGTTGCGTTTACTGTGTTACAGCACAGACAGAATGTACAATATGCTTATTTCCTCTGTCCATTATACCAAATATGCATGCTTTTTCACCTATCCAGCGAACTGCAAAAGTTTCTTACCGGTTCACTTAGGTGAGATCACTGGATCTGTGTTGCTCTTTTTTTTTTTGGCATAACAATAGTAATAAACTGAAGTACAAAAACAACGTCCCGTCTGCACATTAGAACAATTCAAACTAAAGGCCAACATCATCAAAAGAAAGTTGTTTCACATTAAAAAACATAATATTATTTCATCACTGACTCGAAGGAAACTTCATTCAAGAAAATTCAGCATAGAAGAAAAGGCGTTCGTAGCAAATAATTTGATCACAAGAAAAATATACTGCTTATTGGACAAGAGATACAAAACATAGTAAGTCTAATGTTTTTGCCACCAATCCAGAAAACAGATGTTAAGAGTTGCACACACTCTTACGTGCTTTCCTTTGCCTGTTTCCTGGCCTCTTCCCTCATTACTGCTCTGACATAAATTTCATAGCAACAACCTGAGACACATATTCAACAAAAGAAAGTGAGATCATAGCCTATAGACCTGCCAACAAGAAAACTATGAAAGGAGACTGCAATTCTTGGCGACTCCCTAACAAGATGCCCATGTTCTACAGTTTAAATGAACAAAGGCCATCAACCAAAAGAACAAGAAGTTAAAGAGATCAGTTGAGGAACCGCTTTCAACTAATGAGAGTGGCATCAGAACAAGTTGAAGAGCAGCGCATTAAGTAGATAACATGTCTATGTATGATGTGATAGAACAATAGCAGGTAGTCAAAATTGATGAATGAGGCTGCTAATTTAAGTTTTTTTAACCTTCTTACTCAATTTCATGCTCTGCTACTTGAGAGATCTCCTTAAAGTGAGATTCAATCAAGAGGTTAAGTGAATGCCATTGGGATCTCAGCATTTAAAGATTAAGGTAAACCAATAAAATGATGCTCTTTCTAGCAGAATAGCTATTTACAGTTAAATGAAAGACGATATAAACTGCTAAGTAAGGAAATTACTAACTTATCAGGTCCAAATCAAAGGGAAACTGTATCACCTCAAAGACAGATCTGTTAAATGGTAAGAAAGGACAAGTGAAGAATAGAAGCAGCGGGTTGGTACTTCCTAACAAGTATTTTCTTCTACTATTCAGCTGTTCAAGTTTGAACTAAGAAACAAGCCTGAATAGAATTGAAGCTCTCACCCTGAGCATTCACGCCACGAAAAAACAAGGTGGAAGAAGGATCACCATTCATGAGTGTCAAAAAGGCCAACAAATCAACTTTGCAAAATCGATTTAGTTTGATGCTATTTATTAACATGCAGTAAGTTTGAAATTTCTCATCTACAAGCACCCAAAGATGGAAATATTAGCAGAATCGAAGGATCAACAGTGGAGATAAATTTCAAGATGGCATTTAGCTTCCATGTAACACTCAAATTCTGTGCTTTTTCCAGGAGTTGAAATTCAAACTCTATAAAACTCTAATAAAGAGAACCTAACTATAATAACTTGTTTTAACCATGTACGACACAATTATTTCAGTCTCAAACGGAATTTACAGACAAACAATGGATCCTTAAACTCATACGACTTCTGTAATGGAAGTCTTCTTTTTCTGAGTCCCTAAGCAAACACTATCACTGATTGTTACATGGGTTGATCACTTCCAAATTTGAAGATCGCCAAATGCTAAGGAATGAATGGCTGCATATATGTAGCAAAAAAACACCAGCTTACCCGCCACAACAACAATGGTTAGAATATCTCCAACTCTTTTAAGCACCCTCACACTTTTCTTATGAGATTTGAATCGCTTAAGCGCTGGGTCTTCTGCCAAGAGCTGCAAAGTTATCAAATGAAGTAAATCACCCACGACTCTGCTACCACTAGAGCTTCAAAAAATACCAATGGTATGCATACCATTTCCATTCCTTAATATTGTAAAGAACAAAGCTTTCAATCGTTTATTCAATAAAAGAAATTCGTTAGCAATGTTAACCAAGAAAAACTCACAGCTTTCTCGCGAGGCCCTGGTTCTATATGAAATCCGCGACGCGAAAGGGATACAGACTCATCTGCCTTCTTCAATTTGTTCAAATGAAAGTTTCAGAACATAACAACGAGTGATGGAGACAGAAAAAACTGAAACGAAACAGTACCCATAAACAGAAATAGAAATTATTGTATACTTACCTGAGAGTGAGATCGAAAGTGAGAAGAAATGACGGAATTTCTGAGCAGGAAGGCCATTATTGGGTTAGCTCAATATGGGAATTGAGAGAGATGAAAGCGACCAAACTTAACGAGGGCTTCCTTTGCAAATACGGTAATACATATCTTACATCTGTAACCCTGTAATTTGTTTCCTTTTCTACTTCTGCCCCCACTTCATTTTGTTCTCACTCTTTCCTCCCAAAATTACTTTAGCCTGTTTGACAATTAGCTGATTATATTAGTTGTTAGCTGATAGTTGATTCTATCAGCTGATTTGAACAGCGGATTATATTAACTAATTGTTAAAGATGTTTGGTAAAATTAGTTGTTTAATATTAGCTGTTTATGTGTAAAATGACTTATGAGAACATGACTTTAAAAAAATTATAAGGGTATGAATATTATATATTTTAGTATTTCGGTGAATATTCTTATAAAAATTTAAATTTAGATATTTAATTTAAAAAATTAAGTTTATTATTATTATATTTTTTTATTAGAGTTATAAATTTAATGTTTGTTATTATTGCTATTATTATTATTATTATTATTATTTCATGTTAATTTTTTAATTATTATTATTATTATTATAATAGACCAAAGGAGAACATAATGATACCTTTTACTAACACCATACTCGATTAAAGAAACTTCGCCAAATTCATACCATAAAGTCTTATTATTTAATACACATGAAAGACCAAAAGCAAACCTGTGACCTGCAACTTTGCAGTGTGCCCAACTTCACAACTGGGACATTAGAGAGTCTCAAAGTGCACCAAGACGCCATTAAGGGGAGGGGGCAAGACAGTCATAAGCAAATCAGCTGACATAAAACGCTCCACCGAATGAGCTTATCAAAAAATAACTGGTTGGGTTGAATCAGCCAACCAAACCAACTACTAACCAAACACTTAAAAAGCTTTTCAATATGAGTCAAATAATCTATTTGAGTCAAACAGCCAATAAATAGCTGAAAAGCTATTCACCAAACATGATCTTTGTCCTGTTTGTTAATCAGCTGATTCTATCAGCTGTTAGTTGATAGCTGATTATAACAATTGATTTGATCAGCGGATTGCATTAACTATTTAGTTAGAGATGTTTGGTAAAATTAGCTGTTTAATATTAACTGTTTATGTATAAAATGACTTATGAAAATATTACTTTAAAAAAATTATAAGGGTAATGACTATTATATATCTTAATATTTCGTTGAATATTTTTATAGAAATTTAGATTTTAGATATTTAACTCTAATAAAAAATATTGAGCAAATAATACTACTACTACTAATAATAATAACAACAACAACAATAACAACAACAACAACAATAATAATAATAACAACAATAATAATATTAACAACAATAACGACAATAATAAAAATAATTATGACAATGATGATGATAATACATCTAAATATAAAATATAGCAATCTAAATAAAGTTTAACAACACAATTCAAATAAGGCAAAAAAAATGAACACCATAATTTAAAGCAAAGGTTTATAATAATTCAATAACGACATCTAAGTGTCATTAAACTAGAAACAATATTATTACGAATAGTTGTCATCTCCCGAGTTCTCTGTTCTTCAATTTCTTTTTGTATAGAGTTAACTTCAACATCTTAAAATACATCTTGAGGTATAAATTCAAGATCTTGATCGATATTCCTAAAAACCGGGTCACCAATTATACTTCTTCTAATATAGTTATACAATGCAAACGCTGTACATTAGAGATCCGAATAGAGAGAGATGCAAGGAAAGAAGAAGACTCGAGAGAAATCCATAGATGAGACAGTGAAAAGGTAAAGAATCAAAGGGGCAAAATCGACTTTAAACGTAAAAAATCAACTGATGTGTTTAAACATTCCTATTGGGGAGCTTCTTCAAATTTAGCTGATTGGGTTAAATTAGCTATCCCAACCCACTAATAATTAAACAACTCAAATAACTTTTTATTTAAGCTAATAAGTTGATTTGACTCAATCAGCGGATCAGCCAACAACCAAACAAGTCTTCTGTCAAAAAGAAAAAGAACATACTCACGAGACCGTTTGATGTATCCGTCAATTGAAGGATTCCAACTTTGCAAAATTGTCAAGAAGGTCTTTATTTACACGCAATTTATTTTTATATTTTAAAAAGTCCTGAGCTTTGACCTTCCAACCACAAAATAATAATGATAATAATAATAAATAACAATAATAATATTATTATCTTGTCTGTTTTCTAGATTTTACAAAAGTAACAAAATGAGGTAAATATATTTTTATTTTCTTAATTTAATACTATATTTTATTTAAGTCGTTATTATATTCTCTAATTTGATTCTTATATTTTAATATTCTTAACAAAAATTATATGATATGTTCAGTTAGAATGAATTAATGTCATGTACAATTTTGTTTAAACATATTAATAGAAGTTTCATAATATAATAATTAATAAAATTTAAAATGGAATTAACAATTTTAAAATATAATAATTCTTATATTTTAATTATATATATATATATATATATATAACTATATATAATTTTCTAATAGAATGAGTATATTTTTAAAATTGTTAATTCCATTTTAAATTTTATTAATTATTATATTATGAAACTTCTATTAATATGTTTAAACAAAATTTAATTATTTTGGACCACAAACATTACAACAAGAGCGCATAGGAACCTTGTAAATTTTAGTGGGTCCTCAAACTGCCACGTACGTGAAGGAGGAGTACCTATGAATGAAACTAAGCTAAACTCACTGAATCCTAGGCCAACACCCAGCTCTGGTTCGTGGATTCGAAGCCACACAACGTAAGATGGCGATGAGAGTGTGCAATTTAGCGAGACAAAGAAACCAACTTGTTATCAACTCAATTACCAACCGTTCGAGCTTCAGATTTCACCAATTCCGTTCACTTCCCCTCCAGCTTTCTCGCTCACACCCCTGTTTTCAAACCGGCAAGTATATTGTTCGTCTTTATACCCGCTATTTTGATTAGTTTCTGGAATCAGTTTGTTCTCGTAGGTGCATCATTTTCTTGTTCTGGAAGATTTCTGAACTGGGCTGATCTCTTGTGCTGTTAAAGAGGTGAAGAATTGTTATGAATGTGGTTGATTGCTTATTTGCAGAGTTCAGATATCCAATAGGACCAATACGTGCAGTGCATGAGGCTACCGTGGATGCTATAACCATAAAGAAAGAAAGTGAGGGAAACTTGCCAGAGAATTGGAAGATTAAAATGCTCTACGATGGAGATTGCCCACTTTGCATGCGCGAGGTATGCAACTTAGTGATACATTAATTCCGATTGTTTACTTTCCATTGGCTTTAGAATCTTAGCTTGTTTGTGAAACTAAATTCCAATGTCAGGTCAATATGTTAAGGGAGAGGAATAAAAGCTATGGTACTATCAAGTTTGTAGACATAAGCTCCGATGAATACTCTCCAGAGGACAATCAAGGACTGGATTACAAGACCGTATGTCAACTGTTTATACAATGCTGCAGCATTATAGTCTTTATTGAAGAATTTACAGTAGCAGTTGTAAGGGTGGTTGACTGGTTGTTTTCTTTGTAGGTTATGGGAAGAATTCACGCAATCCTTTCAGATGGAACAGTGGTCACAGATGTGGAAGTAAGCCTTAACTCTTAAGTGGTCTGATTCTATATTAACACGTCTGGTTCTAGATTAGTGTTAATGTCTGCTTCTTAATTGATGGATGAGTAACAGATTGCAACGTTTTGTTATTAAGTCCTTACTTCCTTTATGACCCAGTGCAACCACCGGGGAGCTACACAGAACTCCTTTAGATGCTTGCATACTGTATAGAAGTTTATGATTGGACAGTTGCGAGCATAGCAATTTAAGCTAGTTCATCCTTTCAATAAATTTTGCTTTTAGTTGTCTAGGGCTATGTTTGGTTGGGTGGTTATTAAAGGAATGAATATAATTTCTATCGTTTGAGAGGAAAGTTTATAATGAAATGGAATGAATAGGATGGAAGGGGATAATTTCACGTTACATCCTATTCTATCTTAAATAGTAAAAATAAGTTAACTCTGACTTGGGGGGGTTTAGGATGGAATGTAAAATGATAAACAATATTTTACTATATTACATTATGAACTCTTCTTTCAAACAACACCTATATTATATTATGAACCCTTCTTTCAAACAACATTTCACTATATTACATTCGAACCCTTCCATGTCTCCCCAACAATATTTTTTTAATATTACATCCATTTACAGTCCATTTCATTATAAATCATTTTATTCCATTAAAATCCTCATGTTCAACCAAACATAGCCTAAAGCAAGTTTTAGAGTGCTTAAAATGTTTTGAGGCCTTAATCAGTGCCATTGCCTAAATAGAAAATCAAGTGTCATTAATGCCTATTCGGAGTTCTTGCTCTGATGATCTGATTTGTTGCCACTGATATTAATAAGGTGAAGAAACTGCTTAACATATATAAACAATAAAGACCGGATACGCTAAATATAGGATATATTGAAAGTAGTCGGTTCATCTATGGGTGCTGAGGCACTATAAGTTAAGCCGTTCAGAACTGATGACTTTTATCCTGACAACTTCTGCAGGCATTCAGGAAACTGTACGAACAAGTTGGTTTGGGATGGGTTTATGCCATCACCAAATTTGAACCTGTAAGCATCAATCTTTAAGAATGCAGTTTCCTAGATCTAGTAGTTATTTTCTATTTCCACTTACCAGTGACAGGAAATCATGCTATTTACAGATAGGAACTATAGCTGATGCTATTTATGGTGTCTGGGCCAAGTATCGTCTTCAAATAACTGGTATAATATGCCTCTTACCCCCATTTCAGTGTCCATTCGTAGTCTACTATTCTTTCCTTGGTGTAATATTTAAACCACACGGTTCTCTTACGTTCAGGCCGACCGCCATTGCAAGAAATTCTGGAAGCACGAAAGAAAAAGGTAGGAATATTGAAGAATTTTCCCATTATTAACTATTCTGTTCATGTTTTGATAACCTTTTTATTTGGGCAAGTAAATATTAGAGTAAATTCCAGTTCAATAAAAAACATAAAGGCCAATCAATAAAGTAGCTCCAAGATGGTGGCAGGAAAGCAGTTCTATTGATTTGGATTTGCATGCGAGGCTTACAAATTTCCTTTAAACAAACGAGTGCTCCATCTGATATGACCTTGAACTTTAAAATGTCTACGTACAATCTTATAGGAAATGTTTTAGGAGACCTTTTCTTAAGTCTAAAAAGCCCCATCAAGCCAATATGGGGTTATGCCGTTGGAGATAGCTTTCCTCTGATCTCCAAGACAATCCCAGCTATCTGGGCGTTATAGTGTATACCCTATTGCTCTTGGGGAGCGAGAGAAAATAAAATAAGTAGTATATGTACATGAATTTCATTTGATGGTTAGCACTTGCCAGAAAAAAGCACTGTTGCCATCTTTACTAGTATGCTAGGTTGCATAGCTCTTGCTGGAAAAGCTTTTGTTGATTGGGAGGTATTTGGTTTTTTGAGAGATGGATGGAATTTTGATTTCTCTTGCAGGATGAGGCATGCGGTGACAGCAGTTCCTGTAAGATGTGAGGTTTTTCAGAGTTATTCGTGACATCTGCTTAGCTCGATCAATTGCAGTCCTATTTATAGTTATTCGTGACATCTGCCTAGCTCGATCACTTGCAATGGTCTGCCGTGGCCTTAGCGGACAAGTACTTACCTCTCTTCACAGGAGAATGTGTTGGGCAGTCTTTTTCTGATTGTAACGTGACCTGATTTTTCACATAAATATAAACGAAAGCTTTTCACCCTTGTACATTTGCATTTAGTGGATCATAAGAAGGTACTCTGTATGCGTGAACTGATTCGGATATCATGGTTCAGGAGACAAGCATAACAGAACATGTAAACATGAGTTGAATGTAACGAAAACAAGTGCATGCTTGGCTGTTATTCGCATTCTTTTATAACTTGGTATCATTTCCTGGAAGGTTTAATGGTTGTCAGTCGTCGACCAGCCAAGTGAACTTTAGATCCATTTCATTGATTCTTGAAGGATAGTGGCACCTATGCTTTGTTTCTCTCCATCACCTTCGCCAAAAATTCACTAATATTCCTATCCGAACTTCCATCTCTGCTGAGCTTTCTTGGCAAGCTCTGTCCATTTGTTGGCATTTCCTCTAACTTGTCTACTACTCTCTCCTTCCGTAACTTGCCTTATGCACCCGTAAAGCTCTTTCCTAGTCAGGATCCCGCCCTCGTTTCTCTTGACTCTCACGCCCACCTTCCATATATCCTCCACAAACTTGGCATTAGTTGGCTGTTCAGTACCCTGAGCCACACATACCATTGGCACCCCGATGTAAAAGTGCCAAATTTGAAAGAATTAGAAAATATATTGGTCATTTAAAAGGCTATTGAAAACAAATGTATAAAGCCTCAAGTAAGGATGAAGATTTCATTCTTTTTTTTTGTTCTATCGATATCAATTGTTAGAAGGTAAAGGCAATAAGTCAACTAAGGGTCCATTATTTTTCGTCTACAAATATCCAAATTTTTATGCCTAATACCCCATAGACAGTCCTAACTGGATAGGAACAATAACCAATTGTAGCTCGAATGGTTTGTAGAGGAACCCTCCCTTCTCGAATCCATTCAACGCATGCAATTTCTTTTTTGTCAAGACGTCCCGCAATTTGTACTTGAATTCCTTTTGTATCTGCCTGTTCAGTTAATTCAATAGCTTTTTTTATTGCTTTACGAAATGAAACTCTATTTTTTAATTGTCCAGCTATAAATTCTGCAAGAATATTGGGGTTCCCGTAAGGGTTTGCAATTCTTGTAATAGTAATGATGACTTTTCGGTTCACATAATTCATCCAATTAAGTTCTTTTTTTATATTTATCTGTAATTCTTCGATTCTTTTAGATTTACCTTCTAGGAATAATTTTGGGAATCCCATAACTTGTTCTTCTTCTTTTTTCACAAATAGGAAATCCGTATCAAATTTGGATATCATAAAGATTACCATATATAACACAAGATTTCTCCACCGATTCTTTCTAGGCGAGCTTCTCGGTTTGTCATTATATCCTGAGAAGTCAAAATAATTACAATGCCCATCCCACCTAAAATTTTAGGAATTTGTTGATAGTTAGAATAGATTCGTAAACCGGGTCGATTGATCCGTTTTAAATTTAAATTAATTCTATATGTTCTACCTCTCCGGTAGTCGATGGCTATTCATAGCTATTATCTTGACACCAAGGAAAAGTTCAACCCAATGCTTTATTTCCGGCCTAGTTGATCCTGATTCAACATTAAAAGTATATTGATTTTTACCCAATAACCAAATACTTTTGTCTGTAAATACTGCATATTTGATTCCATCCATAAATCTAT
>JAOSBN010000006.1:35356643-35369958 GCA_027563595.1 Erythroxylum suave | reverse complement strand
CATATTATATGTTATAACTATCCAAATTATCTCCCTCCATGTGCTTACTAAGAAAATTGAGATACGGGATAGTATTCTTACCTTTCTCTAATCTTACCAAATCTATGATGGTAAGTTCAAGATTTGACGACAATAATTCAACTTTAACATTCCGTTTAGTTTCTTCCAAAGAATATTGAAACATTTAATTAGATAATAAGCTGAATTTTAACAAAATTTTAGCATTTAAATTATGAAAATCGTAGATTTGGACGAATGGTAAATTTTGAAAGAAAGCAAATGTTTAGGTATCAAATTGTCAATTCATCATATTATAAATCAAGAGCATGCACTAATTCTTTGTAGAAAAGGGGAGAGTAAGTCATATCATATAAATCAATAGCATGCACTAATTCTTTGTAGAAAAGGGGAGAGCCTTACTCTTTCACCATGTATCTAATCAAGGTGTTTTGACCGACGAAATCTATGAACAGAAAAGCATGACAGAAGAAAAGTCTACGCAAATGATTATTTATGGGTAAAAGGCAAAAACTATATGAGAAGGACAAGAAGGAAAAAGAAAAAAATTTGTAAGGTTGAGCAATCTTTACAAGCAAAGCTGGTCTGTCAATGTTGAAGAAAAGAAACAAACCACGATGTGGAATCTGATGAGCAATTTCATCATAAGTTTCTTCATCCCTCTATTTGATGTAATTGGTATTCGTCGTTTGATGGTGTTTTGCTTTGTAAGTTGAGAAAACTATAGCAATTTTGTTTAATGTCAATATCAATATCAACCATGTCCGAGCCTTTGAAAACTTTCAGTCTGAAACATGATGCATGTGGAAGAATTATAAGCCATTTTTGAAACACGGCATATTCTATTCCATATGACAAATTTGCACACATTCACACACATATCTATATACAGTACACACATGTTAATTCAAAGTTCTGGCCTTGTCATGAGATACGAAGTTATGCATGGGAAAATGGGGTTTAAAGAGAAAAGATGCTTATGATCATACAAAGAAAAAGTTCCTTCAGTTTTATGGGAATCATTACTGGATCTAATCGTTCCTTTATATTCTATTACACACTGGAAAAAGCCACGCTAGAGAAAATTTTGGAGAGTGGAAAATTGCAGAAAAACTTTTGTTGTTTGCGAACCACAGCTAATAACAAGATTAAGCTTAGCAAGAAAGCATAGATGAAGAGGTGATTATGGCTTCCTAAGAATGTTTTGGGCGTAGACATTGATCAGCTCGTGAAGATCTGAAAGATAAAGGATATGAAACAAAGCTGATTATGGATATTGGTTGCATGAAAATGGGAAAACCCTAGTTTGCCATGTTTGAATGTACCCGTTCAGGTTGCGTATAAAGGACATGTTAGTATAGGTTAGTAGAAAAAGTTGAAATCTTTCCGAAACATTCCGATTGGGAAATTCTGACCTGTGCGATTACTGCTTGTCTGAAAAACAACATGAAAGCTTTTGATTGCATGCCATAAATATGTTTGGAGAGCAATTAATACCCTTCTGCCAACAGTTTCCAACAAGAATTAAAGCTATCAGAATTCTGAAACATGTCTACTGATAAGAATATCATTCACACACACACACGCACACAAAGAAAAGAAGCTATATCTGAAAATGTCTTCTTCAAACCAAAAACAAAAGACATCCCACATACGTATGACCATCATATGTTGTTGTTGATGCGTGGGGAAACCATCTAACAACTAAATACGACTTAATTAACGAACCTCGCAAGCAAATATATTAAATGCAAACAAGTAATATATGTAGTAATTAAAGCGATGGAAAATGAAAGAAAAAACACTGCCACCAAAAAAACTTTCTACTTATTAATCTTCATCTTCTGGATTTGCTTAATCTAGCAAATGATCGGACCGAGACGCTTGATTCCCCGAATAGTTGTTTTGGATCCTTGGGGAGACAAAGACCCTTCAATCCATTATCATCACTGGCAAAAAGTGGGTTTCATATGACAACGAACTTGGTTGCACCCTTCTTCATGTGCAGTAACCCTGATTTTATCTTCTCCTTCTTCTTGTTCTAGTGGGTTTTCCTGTATCGATATTGGGTTGTGGGATTTGTGAGTACTAAAAAGAGAGAGAAAGATAATGAAGGAGGCGGCGAGGATGTAATGATGAAGAATCAGTGATAAGAACATGGAGGATGAGGAAGAAGAGAGCATGATGATTGCTGTTGGTTGTTGCTGTTAAAAGGCTGAAGAAAAATCCAAAGTATTGCCTGCTCACTCTCTCTCTCTCACTAACTATAGAACCTTTAGAGAATGGGAGATGGAGATAATAGAGACGTAGAGATAAGCCAGCGACCCAGCCAGGCGCCTCTCTCTATCTCTCTCCGTCTCTCTCTCTTCCTCTCTATATGTTGGCCTGTGGCTTATGTGGAGAGAATTATCACGAAAATCATAGTGCTAGCTTTTTCATTTCTCACACTCAGACTCTCTCCTATTCTGTTTCTGCTCTCCAAGAAAAAGGATTGGACCCATTTGTTTTTAATCCTTGTGGGGAAGAGCCTCTCAGGTTGCACCACTTATTCTTTGCTCTTGTTCAACCTCAAAAACAACCAAACCAAGTTGCCATTGTCACGCCTAGTATATGTTCATCCACAAAACGCGTCAAATCATAAGATAGACCAATGTCGCATAAATACAACAAGAGAATTTTCGTTAGTAGGAAAAATCTTTTGACTTGAACCTTACAACAAGGGGTAAAAGTGATGAATTGTGGGTTGGACTAACTTTCACAATGTAGGTGTAGTATAGGCGTGCAGGGATTGACTAGTAGACCTCCAATTTTTAAGTTTCAATAGTATTTTATTCTACACAGTAAAAAGGCTGTTTATGACTGCTTGCTGAGAATATGAACACTGCTGTGAATATGAACATGCTAACTATAAGCTTTATTGGGTTTAGTTAAAGGTGTGGGAATTTGGCAGGCCAAATGTGTGTATAAATATATATATATCTAGAGTAAGGACAGCGGACAGAGCCTGCAAAAGCATTTCCTCCTAAACTACGCTTACTACAAGAGCAAAAATCGTTGTTGCTGTTCCTCAAATGCAGCGATCTTTCTGTCAAAAGAGAAGTTTTTATTTTGGAAGATCTAAGGATTACAGCCAAGCATAAGATTCCCATATAAGCATATTTTGAAATTGTGTCACTTCATCAACTCGCAACTGATTGTAAGATCTAGGTGGTAGATACTCCATGCATTATTTTGAACCCTACCCTTGATGTTCATGTATATCTTATTCTATTCTCCTAATATTCCTCGTCTGTGCGTAATCGTTTTCTACAACCTTCATGCCTACAACATTCCCTCTGGCCACCTATTTCTGCTGTCGAAACTGTAAAATTCCCCCCGAAAAAAGTGTCAAAAGATTACGTTAGTAGCTTTAATTAGGGTCTTCACCCTAACCTATGATTGTGCTTTGGAATTGAACCCCTAAATTAAGGTGAGTGAAACTACAGGAAACTCAAGCCTCAGTAGCTACAAGTCTTGGACATAAACTTTGGCTTTCTACTTTTGTCATACACTCTACTCTTCAAAAGGTCCCTATAATGTTGTCCCCCTGGAAATGTTTTCCCCCTTTAATTGACCGTATTGGTCTAAAAGGGTCAAGAGGTGAGAAGCCCAAAATTTTGGAATTAAGGGTATATGCACTTTTGGTCCATAATAATTGATAATAAGACGAGACAACACTGGTTGTGATTAGGGCAAGGAAATGACCCTTGAACCTTTCTCTCCAAGAGGGCCAACATCACTTTAGGTTTGACCCTGACAACGTCACCCACTCGAGCCAGCCTTTTTACTCCTCCCACTTTCTCCATTATAGAAGAGAAGAAACTTCGTGGCAAACCAAGCAAGTTTTGATGGAAAAGCATATATCAAGCTTTAGAGAAAAGTGACGAAAATTTTTCCTGAGAGATTCAATCCTTTTAGCACCCAAGAAAACAAAACCCCACCAAAGATGAAAAAGTTCACAGTTTGCATGTCTCCTAGCTAGTCTTTATCAATGCTTGCTATAAAGCATACATAAACTGCTGGTACCCATATGTTGTTTTCCATTCTCTGTCTTTTGAAATTTCTCGCTATTAATCCATGACACTATCGCCATGCTTCCACTAAAAGCAAGTAATATAAGCCCTATCTTTCTAAATATGATGCTGTGGAAGGGATGATGAGAATACCCGAGAAATAGGTGAAGTAAAAAAGTTGACATCTTGTGAAAGATGGTACTGGGTAGCGCAATGGGCGCATACATTTCACATCAAATCAAACACAAATGTACAGTATTGAAGCTGCAGCTTGGACCCACATCACTTCTTTCTCCTTTCTGTGATTCCACTGGGGCAGTAGGTGGTGTGGCTCCTATGACAAAACAGTGAAAGTTTTGTATTTTATTCCAAGGTACTGTCACTTGTTTGGTTCCAAATATTCTGCTCATCATCATTACAACTAGAAAGTGCTTGACAACTCCCAAAGTCCTAATTAATGAAAGTTTTTTAATGAATGCACACATGGAGCCTTCTGTTGCCCCCTGTCCACTCCCTGCCATGTTCCTGTTTTCTTTTTTCCTTTTTTAACAAGTAGTTAGTTATTTTTTAAAGAATAAAGCTTATAAATTTTATTGTATATTTTGAAAATGATCATTCTATTAATTTTTATGAAATTATTTTAATAAAAATTAATAGTTATATATATAAATACTCTGTCAAATATTAATAATTAATCACATATAATTTTATGTTAAAAATAATTTGACAAAAATGTCGTAGACTTAATTAGTTTGTTAAATTAGGATGATGTGTATAACTATTTATGGTTTTAAGAACACATGAGAAGTTACGTTATAACGGACCACTAATGTTAAAATTTGAGTTTTTAGTTGTTATTTTTTATAAATTGAGAATTGTTTAATTGGGCCGGGTCTGATTACTATCATGAAATTGACTGTATCTTAGGTTCTAAGAAAGCGCATTCGGTATGCTGAGTTTTGATTTTCTCTTCGTACAGAGTCCAGTGGGATGGAGCTGACGTTTCATCTCTTTTTGGGAACTTCCATCAAACAAAAAGGCAATTGTTTGTTCCTCACGAGATTATCGAGTCTCTAAATCTTCTCTTACCGACCAAATTCACATTTCAGGAAAGTGTTGCGTTTTCCTTAGCTTTACTGGCTTGTCATATGTTCAACTTCCTAGAGGGAGAGCACAGGTTTTGTTTTCGTTCTCAATTTGTGGCCTTGTTCAATTTGCTTATAGCTATTACTAACCTCTTTTGGAAATGAAATTGTAATCCTAAAAAGCTCGTGATTTGAATATTTTGTGAAAAAAGCATTGTGCTTGCAGTCATAGAGTTGTCAGGTGGTGTATAAAACGACGCCATTGAGAATTGTAAGATATTTGTAACTTTGGTTTTGTTACTTTGATGTTCATAATTTTGGAACCTTGAGGTGACAGAGCATAGGACGTAATGCTAATTAGTTGTTGCGGCACTTTCTAGTTTGAAATGATTTAAATGCATAGGATAGAAGAATTGGCTATTAGGTAAGATTCTTGTTGGTTGTTAAAAGACTAGCAGGTGGTCGCTGCGCAGATATGCATTGAAAATTTGAAAACGGATAACGCTTTATTAGTTTTGGGAATTAAAGAGTATGTATATAAAGGTTTGTTATGAATGGTTAAAATGTGTAAGTGAATATTGTTAAAATTAAAATTTGGAGGGAAAAATTAAAAATGTATGATGCAAGACAAAATTTAAGGAAAAAATATAACAGGTGAATATTTAAATTGGATTAACAAAAGTGAAAAGGAAAAACTGACAATCTAAACCGGTGAGGTAAAATTTACTATAATATTTTAGTAAAGAATATATCTACAAAATTTGATATGAATTAGAGTAAATCAATAAAAATTTTAAAAGAAAAATTTGACCAATAGTGAAAACAACAAATAAGCATGTGACTTAAACTTGAATGAAGACAAATTTGTGGGTGATACCTTTTGAGTAGTGGTGAACTGCAGAAATGATCAGGTAATTCAAGTTCAACCAAATGGGACCTCTCTAATAGGGAGGGTCATGCTCCGTGTTGCGTTTCATGTACAAGGAATAGTAGCTCACACAAATTTATTCATATAATAAATCTCTAATGCAATACCAGATGCCAACACAAGAAGGTAACACATCATCACCTGGTTTTGGCAAGTGAACACAATCCATAGTCAGTCCATAAAATTTGCCTATTTGAGATGAAGTCAAGTTGTTTGTCCAACATCCATGAATCCTACACGAATTTGTAAACAGTTAGAAACCGACGCTCTCCTTACTCAAAATAAAGATAAATATAGTAACGTAAACACTATATGGCAATTGAAAAATGCTTCAAAGACAGAGCAATTGTAGAAACAAAGTTACAAAGACAATACATCAAACTAAGGTTTATCTTAAAATAATACTCTATGAAACATACTGATAGAATGATCTTTTCTATGAAGGGGAAAAGTTTGGCATAACCAATATGAGGAACAAGTCTTAACTCTAGTCTTTCTAACATCCTCATAACATTTATATATAGGCCTTCTGTATGTGTTTCTTTCCAACTTAAATATACCTGAAGTTCAAACCAATATTTAGCATAAGAGAGAAAAATTTAGTGACAAGGTCTTGTTAATCACAACTTTACAAGGAATTTATGCTCTCAGCATCCATTTATCAAGAAATGGTAGGAGATTCTAAACATTAAACGGACAATTTTAAACTTTGCTCAAGATACTAACAACATATTAAATCAATATTAGTTCAAGGGCTAACTATTCAAGTGATATTTTAAGTGCATCAATATAGATAAGAAAATATTAACAGAGCTAAAATAAAAGGTTCAATATAGTGTAACAAGATCAATGACACAAGTAACACATATGCAAAATCAACTGAAGTTATAATAAAACAACAAATAGATGCCATATAACCTTGACATCCAATTAATTGGAGGGTTCAAATTCGAAGCAGAGAGATGACGAAGTATAGGACTGCCTTTTCTATGTGGTTGCCAAAATCAAAATAAGCTCCTTGTGCAGGATCAAGATGGATCTAGTAAAATTTGAGGTGTGTATAAAAAATGGACAATCATAAGCATAGTAATAATTGTTCGACTTAATGCAAGAGACTCATTAATGTATTACTTCTAACTATATGCTATACCAATCAAATAACATTAAGGATATACAAGAAATGAGAAACTGCTTGATACAACATGCTTAAGACTGAATAACTTGATTTAGGATTTCAAAGTCTGCGAGTATTGATTCTACATAAGATACCTGGATTCTTTTATTACCTTCTCAAATTTACTTTCTTCCATTACCAACCACGATATTGAATGCACGCAATTTGCAGCAAGAAGCGTCCAACACCTAAGGTCAACATGCCTCTCTTCCTCATTTGGAGTCGTGGATAATCAAAAGAAACACAAATCATTGAGGCCTTACTGCTAATGCTAATTTTTCTGCCGCTTTTTCCACTTCATTCATTTCTTCTTCAAGATGGAGACTCCTCACCCGACCTTTCCATGGAGACTCCATATCCTAAAAAAAGTCACTTGAATGCTAGAATTGGAACTTAGCTTTTGATCACTTTCATTATCTAGAGTGATCAACTCAGAAATTTTGTTTAATACACCTACATTCATTAACCTGGAGAAAAGAACAGAGAGAAGCAACGAATTAAAACTAGAGATCAATTACATTGGATCATAGATCATACCAGTTTTGGGAACAGATCAACAACTCTCTTCATTGTCATCTTTTTATTGCTACAACTTGGAAATGGCAGCAACATTCGTTGGCATTAACATGGTTCTAGGCAATTTCAGATAAAGCAAAAAATAAAAAATCAAAAGCACTCAAAGTAATTTGTATGGATAGTTGAAGTTATTTACCAGTTTACGTGAAAAGAATTTTGAATACAACATTTAGGCATAATAACATAGACACCTAAAACTTTATAATTCAGATAGCTACATATAAATAGAAGCACTCAAAGACTTCAAAAGACAAGTATGAAGATTATCAATAACATTACAATGTTGCATGATCACAACAACACTTTGACTGGTATCAAGGAAGTAAAAGATTTGAACATTTACAATTATCTACTAAATCATAAAGATATGTACGCTACAAAAAATAGTCTAACAATGAAAATTCAAAAGAATAAAATTTTCAAAAAAAAAGGTTCTATCAATATCTGATTTGTATAGTGAGTTTAAAGTTTATAAAATAGGAAGGTGCTATTTTTATGAGTCCAAAAGACTAGTCAATTGCTTTGAATAAAAAGATTATAACTATCTTCTAACCATTCAATTCTAAAGCTTAAAGAATTGGATTACCCACAAATAGTTAAATATTATTGTATCGTGCATCCTCACACAAAGTACAAATAAGATCACAACGACTTATAAATCTACAATAAATGAGGGTAATGCAGCTTGAACTCAAGACCTCCTATTCATAAAGGTTTTAATACTATATGAAATAACCATTCAAATTGAAAAGCTTAAGATGTCGGACACACTTTAAAAGTGATTCAAATAATATCAGAGTAATAAGCAAAACTCAACTAGTAAGGTCTATATACAACCTTTAAATGGAGAAATTTTAAAATCTAGACATAGAAAAAACATATCAACATGCACAAATGAGGGATTAAATGGTAAAGAGAAAATTTGCAAGCTTCATTAGCTAGTGCATCATGCTCATCACTTAGAACATTAAGTAGCAGAACATAAATAAAATGGTGAATGAACACTTTAGGATTCATATTTAATTCTCCCACTTACCAAAGTCTCAAATTTTATTTTCAAGTCTGTTGCAACCAATGTGGGATTCATCAAAGATTTGAGGATTTCATAGAGCTCAAGAGTTTATATCCATATGTGATATCTCATCAACAAAGTCTTTTATTATGCAAAACTCCATATGATTGGCCTCTCTCAGTTTAAGTAGCTTCACAAGTTGTAGGAAAAACAAAGATAACCTAGAAATCAAACAATACGTAAATTTTGAAGAACAAAAATTGATTGGTAAACATGAAAAGGAAAATTAACTAGCCTTCTAGTTGGTTTGACTTTTGTTATCCTACCAGAATGGTTTGAAGAATTCAGATACAAGTTGGAAATGAAAGTCAAAGATTTAGAGATTTTAGTATTATTATTATTCTACATCCTATATAGCAATGTATCGTGTATTTATATAGAAATATACTATTAAGGTAAAATGGTTTAGATATTTTGCTTTGAATATTCCTAATAATCTACCTTACTGCTATAAATAGATGGACTCCTAATTAAAAACAGACAACCTAGTGTCCTCCTGATCTTTGTATCCATAGATGCAAGCCTTACGGTTGAACCACCTCTTTCCCTTTACTCTTTCTCATTTATTTTAATTTCATAGTGGATTTTGAAACTACTTGAATATGCTAGTGAGTTTGTGTAAAAATAGGAAGAATCTATATTGCAAAGGCATCATCTTGAACCTTGAATAAGTGAAATTTCTGCATAGTATGATGGAAAAAATAAAGAACTATGGGAAGATTCTTGAACACAAAAAAGCTAATAAAGGATGTTAGACCATATCCTTCTTGTAGATTTGACCATATTAATTTGTGCAAAAAAGGTAAGAATTGTATTAGTTTCCAATTTTAGTTGTTCAATTTGTATTTCTTTGTTACTAAAATACAACTCGAAGTCTCTTTTAGGGGGATTAAATCAATAATTTTATATGAAAATATGATTTTTTTTCTAGCATCAGAAGAGTAAAATAGCACGTCCATATTTGCTTTAGCCTTTCCCATTAGAGGTAAGTTTTGCTAACAATATTATCAAGCAAAAAGTCATTATTGAGCAATGTAGGTTTTTGATAAACCTACCAGTGCTGATTTGGGGATTATATTTTCAATAGAGCATTTTATCAATGAAGTTCCTGCCAGACAAAGCTTTAGAAGAAGACATTGATGGTATAAGGGTTATTCGTTTGAGGGGCATATTTGTGATTTGAAAATTTCCTAGTTTATGTTGTAAAAGGAAGAATCTTAATGAAAAAGTTGAATCTAGTGTTCTACTTCCCTCTAATCCATATGCATGCGTTTTTGTGATTAATTCTCTAACAGCAAAGGCCAAACTAGCCAAAGGTGTCATTTATCAGGTGCAAGTCATACCATTCATTACCGTAGTTTTAGAGTTTCAAGAAAGAATAAATTGAAAATCAAGCAAAAGAAATTATGCTTATACATATGTGAATATTATAGTTGTGTCCTTTTCCCAAAAATTATAGCCATTTGCAAGCTATTCACAACCAATGATTGAAAAAATCATGGAAAAGGTGATAATTGCAAAAAGAACTATCCGAATTAATAATAAAACTAAATAACTAGAAAAGAAAAGTAATGGTCGCTGAAGCTGGCTGCATCCACAAGTAGTAAAGCAAAAACAATTCCAAGTACTAATACAACTTGAACTATTATTAATAATATGTGAGAAGCATAGATGTAATATATTTGAACATTGCGCGCATTCACAAGTTATTTTGTAGACTACTTTAGCAGAAGAAATGCAAGTAAATTTTGGAATTGAACATGCCACTTTGCTCATGAGTTTGCATGTTTTTGTTGAAGAATTATAGTTCAACATAATTTTTGAACCACAATTTCATGAATATAAAGCTATGTAATAATGCCCCTACATGTCCAACACAAAAGTATACAATTCTAGGCTTTAAAAAAGTTAATTCATAGAAGAAAATGGTAAATACACCTGATACGTTGCCAGTTTTAGATTGTTACCATGTATTTTCTAGGGGACAGATTCAAAAAACTTTGCTCTATTCATTTTTCAATTAAGGAATTGATATATTACCCCTGAAGAATTAGTTGTGGTAACAGAAAATGGGTAAGTTTTATCTTGAAAACTCATTTGCTGTGTTTTACACTTTTATGCAAAACAAGAGTGCAAATGTTCTTCTTCCCTTTTCCAATCCTAAAAGTCCTTAAAAATTTCATACCAAAGTAGTAGAATATGCTTCAGGATTCTACAGTAGGTTTTAAGTCCAAATAACTAAGTATCCCCATTGAATGACCATTTTTAAGACATCACACCAAGTTAGCTTTCAAACAATTGGTTTGGAGACATTTCATATACAAATGACTGACTAGTTGTAAATATGATAATAATTGAATAATAATATGACTCGAATGTAAGTTTACATTGAATAGTAGAGACAATTTTATAAGCAGGCAAAAGAAGGTTTTTAATGTACTTGGTAAACCATAAAATCAAACACTGTTGTTATATCTGAGAAGTCACAAAGTCAAAATGTGATGTTTATTATATATAAGAAACGATAAGTTGAAGTAGGCATGTATTGAGCTTCACCATGTAAAATTGGGAAGAAAAAAAAACACATATAGATAAAATAAGGGTAGGCGTAGCTTTAGAAATATGTTATTCTATATCCACAAAGTGAGGGAACAATCCATTAATATGGTATGTGTAGATGAAATAAGCAATGAAATGTAGTCAATGGGAAATAGAGAATGGTGATTAGAACCAATCATTAACTCACTTAGTTGTCCAAAAGAATTTGATGTCATGGAAATGGAATTTGTCCTATCCCATTAGCTATATCCAACCATTAAATAAAGATCCAATAAGGGCACCACCGAGACACGTACTGATCACAAGGCCTACATTTGATATGAATAATGAACAGGGTTTATGAATTCTAAAACATATAAAAAATTTCTTCAGTCACTATTAGGAAGACAAACTGCCAACAAATAGCAAGATCCAAGACCTTCTTGGCCAGTAAAGAAAATTGAAAAGTAATAATCAAATTGTAATGCAAGAGAGTCCAACTTCGCATCTTAAGCCTTAACTCCTGAAGTGCTTAAGAATAGAAAATAATACAAATTTTACTTTTATCAAATGCATGCCGAAGTGTCTTGACCTAAAAGAAAAGAAGAGCAAAGAGCACGTTTAGCTTAAGCAAATGGCTTGATTACGTAACTAGTTAAAAAGGTAAATATTTCAGAACTTTTAACAAGGAAATTTATTTACTTTTGAGGCTCTATAGAAATGAGAAAAGTGGGAGTTTGATGTGACTAGAAAATAGCATATAACAGTCTTAGCTGCAAAAAATGTTAATAATGAGGTTGTTCTAATATTCCCTTTTCTTGTAATTAAATTGCTGATAAAAAAAATTCACTTAAACCTATTGAGTACAAAATAGGAATGTCAACAAATTACCAATGTACAAACATCTTCAAGTTTAAGATACCACCAAGGTACAGAGGATGACGGTGGAATAATAATGTGAAACTACTCATATATGAAGGTTACATTGTTGATTTTGCGTAGAAATTCCAGTGAGCTCCCCTCTTCCTCTTGCAATCTTGGGACCCTCAATAATTCTCCTTTGTCTGGGGCATACCAATTAATTGGTTACAATGATAAGAAGTTATTCGTCTTAAATAGAAAAGCATGGAGTAAGAAAAGATCTTTACCTCACCAAGTGTGAATCAAGCTGCACTCTTTACTACACAAGCATATGAACCATCAGTTTGTTTAAGCATAACTTGCTAAGGTCCTACAAACGTCAGCACATGACAATTTGAAAGATACTCAACAATGAGGGTTAAAATTCGTATATATTGACGAGGAATGGAATTATAAACCATAAAAATGTGGAATGCCACAATTCTAGCAAACCCAAAATAAAATATTTCTTGGACCATCAAGGGAGTAGTTTGGCGTGCTTTAGACAAAAGCTTGCCAATCCAGAAATATATTATGATCATGACTTTTTTGAACAAAATCTCAGTTTTTCTTTTAAAATGCAAATCACATCTACTTTATGTTGGACCCAGTTTCTGGAGCCCAACGTTCAGAGTCATACTTGAGCGCATTATCTTGTAGGGTCCTTTTTATGGAACCTCATTAGCCAATTAGGATCGCTTCCTTCTCATAACATCCCAAAATTTCTTATTTGAGTAATTGATATACAACAATCCATTCTTATGCTTATATCCTCAACCGTCACCCTAAACAAATCACTCATTTTTATGTCTATTTGCATATCAAACTAAGTACATTTCAATCTCCATTCAAGCCTAAATATATCAGAGAAAAGCATTTGTGAGTCCACAATTGCATATGTACATGATTTGGGACAATTAGCATAACTTTCACTATGGGTGTCGGATCATGGTCCTTCAAGCATGGTTTCGA
>JAOSBN010000006.1:35339002-35356543 GCA_027563595.1 Erythroxylum suave | reverse complement strand
AGCTCAAATTACTAGAAACTTCAATCTCCTGAGTCGGTATCACATGAGTTGGATCCGACCGATATCGCCTAAGCATACTTACATGAAACACATTATGTATCTGAGCTAAACTATGAGTCCTGGAAGGAGGAACATTCTTGGAGAAGAAACATCACGATTTGTCTTGATTGATGCGTTGTCCCGACGCAGTACAGAAATTATGCAAGACGATGCTGATGGTGGCTACTTGGTCTAACGAGGCTTCGGCGAAAAGAATGAGATCATTAGTGAAGAAAAGGTGAGATAGAGGAGGACCCTGCCGGCTTAGACTAATGGGCTTCAAGCCGTCTTGCGATACCGCTTGCGAGATAGATTGACCGAGGCATTCCATGCACAGCACGGAGAGGTAAGGGGAAAGGGGGTCCTCCTATTGAATGCCTCTGGAGGTGTGAAAAGCATCGCTGAGTTCGCTGTTCCAAGTAACTTGGAGGGAGACACTAGTCACACACTTCATGATAAGCTACAGTAGCGAATCAGGGATACCAACATCGATGAGGGTGTCTTGTAGGAAAGCCCGTGATAATCTATCATAAGCTTTTTCCAGATCCACCTTTATAGCCATAAAACCTTTCCGACCCGTTTTCGTTAGCATGGTATGGATGACCTCTTGAATGATGATGATATTATCCGTAATGAGGTGTCCCGGGACGAAGCTACATTGGGTCGGGGCTATCAGGTCATTGAAGGAAGGCTTGAGCCAATTCACGATGACCTTAGTAATGGCTTTGTAAATCATCGTACACAAAGTGATAGGGCAAAATTAAGTAATTGACACAGGGGACGGAATCTTAGGTATAAGGACTATGATAGTACGATTGAGGGCTGGGTCCCAAATCTCATGTCAGAAAATTCGTGGTTAATGACGGGCCCACAAAGTCCCATTGCGATTGAAAGAAGAGAGCGGTGAATCCATCCACCCCGGGAGCTTTGTTGGGGTCCATACTGAAGAACGCTTCCTTGATTTTATTAGGACTGGGAGGGCCACTAAGCGCTGTTAGCGGTTGTTGGGGTAAAGGAGGGAAGTTACCATAGAGAGTCCAGTTCTCCGGAGAAGTGGGTTCAGCCCGATAAAGGGTCTCAAGGTAGTTTTGTGCTAACCTTTTCAGAGTAGTCGAATCCGACAACACATTTCCATGCTCATCACGCAGCGAGGAAATTCTCCGTTGTTGTTGTTTGTTCCGCGTGATGGCATGATAATATTTAGTGTCCCTGTCGCCTTGCAAGAGCCATTGACTTTGCGATTGCTGATGCCAGTATATCTCTTCTTGAATAAGAACTTGCTCAAGGTTGGAACGAAGGTCTTCCTCGAGCTTGCGGAGAGAGGTCGAGTCGGAAGCCTCACGGCGTAGTTGAAGTCCCTCCAGACAAGCCAAGAGACGCTTCTTCTGGTGGAAAATGTTTCCAAAGGTGTGAAGATTCCAGTTCTGTAAAGCCTCGGAGAATTGTCGAAGCGTACCGTTGTAATCATTATGGAAGGGTGTCCATTGGTCAGCTACCATTTGACGAAACCCAGGGTGGGTGAGCCAAGCAGCTTGAAACCAGAACGGTCGCAACATCGGCGGGTTCGTAGGGCGATGTTAGAGAGAAACTAGGAGAGGTCGATGATCCGACTTAAGGAAAGGAAGATGGGTGACTGTAGTTTCCGGGAACGCTGATAGCCAAGTAGTAGACCCAAGGGCAAGATCTAGGCGGGCTGAAACGGGGCCTCTGCACCATGTGAACCTAGGGTCGGAGAATCCGAGATCTTGAAGTTGATAACTGTGGACACAGTCAGTAAACTGCGGGTTAACGATAGGGTGGTGGCGGGAACCCCCATGTTTGTCCAGGCTCTCTAACTTGGTATTGAAGTCCCCCCTGAGCAGCCACGGTTTGGTGGTAACCTGGGCGATTTGGCGGAAAAAATGCCACAAGAATTTTTGTAACGAGTATGTTGGGCTCACATAGATGACTGTGAAGTCAAACGAATGGTGATCCCACTCAATATTGACATGTACAAATTGGCGATGAGCGAGCAAAATGCGAACTACAATATCCGCTTGCCAGAGAAACCAGATACCGCCGGAGTATCCTTCAGCTTCCACTCTGAAGGAGTGGTCAAAACCCAGACTGCGAATGACTTTCAATGCGCAGTGCCCACTGATACGGGGTTCCACCAACACTACCAATTTTGGGTGATGTAGGCGGATGTTTTTATAACCGGCTTGAAGGTTCGACTCCCAGCCCCTTGGCAATTCCAGATGAAAATAGACATAGACAAGTAATATGAAAGAGAGTGGACATAGGCTGTCGGGACTGAATGATCAGTCTGCTCCGGCCTCTATAAAACCATAGGTGCCTAGCTATGCTCCTCCATCGGAATGTCGGTTTCGACGTAAGGTGCAAAAATGGGGGCTAGATCAACACGAGATTTTGGCGGTCGTGACTGGGGTAGTAATTGGGTATGAGTGGACCCGGACGAGTCCCCTAGGTCAATAAGGACAGTGGCGTCCTCCTCCTTGTCCTGGTAGCCCGAGCCCTCCGGGGTGGATAGGGATATAGAGGGGTCTTGGATGATAACCTCGGTGTGGGATGGGATTGAAAGGGCTGAATGGGCTGGAGGCGGGCTGGAGTCCAAGAGAGTGGTGGGTTGCTTCAGCCCAGGTTGGCGGGCTGGGTCTACTTGGGTCAGGGGCTAGGTGGGGCGGGTAGGGGATTGGGGCTGGGCCTGGGCCTGGGTTTGGGTAATGGGAAGCGACGTCGTCTGTGCCATGTGGAAGGAGGCATCTTCTGGAGGGTGCTTAACCGACGCACGTTTAGTGCGTTGACCAGACGAAGGAAACATTTTGAATATTTTTTTTCGGCTAGAATTGGGCTTAGACGCAGCGTGGGAGTCGAGGATGGGAGCAGAGGCTGACTGATAAGAGGGAGTCGTTGGGGGATCTGACGTCTCCAGTCCCGTCAAACTAGAGAAGCGGGAACCGTGGGGGTTCACTGAGTCGAAGGGAGTGACCCTAACTTGTCGGAATGACGCCATGGGTGGTGGGGGTCGATGCTGTCTTCTCGATACTTGCATCCACGGGCCAATGTCTTGCTGGCGGTTATCCTCAGGAGGAGCTGGGTCGTGCCTTGCTTGAACAGTGGGCGGTGGGTGACCATTGGCGGTGGAAGTTGGGTTGGGTGGAGCTGCGGGTTGGGATGGGCATGTCGGAGCTCCGTGTCCAACCCAACCGCAAGTGAAGCAGATTTGGGGTAACCCCTCATAGGCGACCTTTATTGGTCCTCCATCCAATTCGACGATGGCTTTGAGTGGAGCACTTAGGTCCAGATCGACTGCTACACGGGCAAACTTTCCGCGGTGAGTGTATTGCGTGTTACTGTCTATTTTTATAGTCCGACCCACTAAGTTGCCAAGCGCGTTGAGGATTACAGGATGATAACGGGCTACAGAGAGTTCCAGAAAGCGAACCCAGGCCACGACATGGGTAATTTTTCCGATGGATGGGCGGAAGTCGGGATACCAAGATTGCACTGACAAGGCGTGGCCGATGATGATCCATGGGCCTTGGGTTAAAGTGCGGATGTAATCATCTTCTTCCATGAATTTAATCAGGAAATACTCATTCTCTAAATCAACCATTTTGATAGGTCCCTTAAGTTTCCAAAGTGAGTGTAATCGAGTCTTGATCAAGTTAAATCCAATCGGTCTACCCAGCAATTTGATGACAACTGCTTGTATCCAGGCTTGATCAAGTTTCTGTTTGAATGTGGGGGACAGTTCGAGACCCGGTCCATAGGTCCCTTGGATGATAGATATGTTGCCATCTGTGAGTTCAATATCTTCTTCCTCAGGCCAATTCAGTTCTCTGCCTCCTGAGCTCGGATTTGCATTCCCAAAGACCACGGCACTGTAGCTTGAACGATATTAGGAGGGATAGTCAGTGTTGGAGGCAGGGGGTCCTCTTCCCGCTCTCGGATGTGAACTTTCTTCGCAGCATGGCTTTCGATTTCAGCACTTTTTTTTGTTGATTCTCGTCATGTTACCTAGTTTCCTTGGTTCCAGATTCTTTGGATTGTATATGAGGACTTTTAACAAACAAGTAAAAGGAAAGGAGAATGTACAAAGGAAAGAGTTGTCGAGAGATGTTAGAGCATCTCTCTCTAACGGCTATGAATTATTGACCTAAGAAGTTAATGTTTCCCTATTTAGTTGCTAAACATTACCAGAAGCAGTTGGTTAGATTATAAAGCTTTTAGTTTAAACGGAAAATTGCTTCGTGCTTTTGTGGATTCATGTCATGTCAACTTTAAGTAGTACTAGATCAAGCTGTTTTACTGGTCAATTATTTCACTTTTTGTTCCCCCTTGCCCAAGAACTAAGCAGTGGGCAGGCAGGAAAAGGGAAGGAAAGATATCTATTCACCTAATATTTGATTTGGCATGAAGCATCTGGTGTTTTAGGCAGAAAGTACCTTCCATAAATGGAATCATCAACCTCTCCGTAACATTGAAATAAAATTTCTATTTACTAATGATCTTAATCTTTGTGTAAGCCCTTATTGTGATTGTAAATTTCTGTTGCAAGTTGTGCAATCACACTGCCCTTATGGCAGCAAAGTGCCATTATTCATGCCACAGCTCAACTCACTTCCCAGAAGTACCCTCGAGATCCAAGCACCTAGCAAGTCGTCGTTGTACAGGACATTCTCCTGGAGAAACACTCCCTGTTTCTTATAATTTTATAGATTGCATGACGAGAATGTGTTATTGGTTACTTAAATTCATCAATAGTTGTGTTTCTCAGTGGGCACAACATCCGACAATTGCTGTCTGTCTAGATACTTCAAACAACGCAGCTCTGTTTAGATTGACAACTTCATCTGGTTCTCGTTGGATCATGAATGCAAATTCTTGACTATTGTCAGGCAAAATAAGAAAATGACGTGAATCATTCATACGGGATATATTTGTTTGAAAAGTTACAAAGCTCAAACAACCTGTGGATTAGTCCAGATGCACGAAATTGATATTAATTTGTATTTTATGCATTGTTGCAAATTGGTCATAATTTATTGCACCCCTTGTATCACTCGTTTATGATTCAACTGATAAGATTATATTTACCCTCTTATGAGTGATGGTGGACATTATCTTGTACCTGGACCTGGTGTCAGCACTTTCATACGTTTCACCATTGGTTGAACAATCAAAATACTTGCAGTTATTGAATCTTTAAATTCTCACGTCATCCTTTGTGGTCCTTTACAAATGTGTTACTACTTTCTTGCATCTTTCTTCTATTAGGTTAAAAGTAATCCGGGAATTGGTTTGATATTTGCTGCTTGTTCATGTGGCAAAAGCATGTTTGTACTAAAGCTTATGTCTTGTAGGACATGAACAATTGAAAGTTTGGTAATTTAGGAATTTAGATAGCTAGAGTCGTATCAGATGGTTATCCATCTCCAGGTACACCCTACCACTTTGCTCGAAATAAAAGGAGTGACTTTTGAACTCAGGAAATAGAGTAGGTTAGCATAAGGGTGACATAAGAAAAACGACTTTCACCTAACTTTCCCTCCACTTGTACTTAGTTATGGTGGTAAGGCTATTACGGTAAGTGGAAGATATTTAAGGTAAATCTTTGTGAGGACTCATTCTGCCATGTGATGACCCATGAAATTATTAGTTTATAGCCAAAGAAGGCAACTTGTCTTTGATCAATTAACTTTCTGGTATCTTTTAATCCCATTTAGGTTGTTGTCTTCTTTTCTATAATAGTTTATGTTCTAAAAATGTTTATTTATATTAAAGGTAGCGAATTATTGCTCCTTTTTGGTGCATATCCTTTCTGTGTAAATTGTTAATTGTTCTCCCTCTGGCTTCATTGTAAGAAAGTTTTGCGTTGCCTATGATACAAGAAAAAGAGCAATTTGATGTGTCTTAGTCATGTTGCTTTGTGCCCTGTGAATCCTAATTGCTTTCACAAATTGTTATGGCAAAAAGTTCAATTGCACGCAGTAACTTGTTAAACCCCACCTAGTTTTCTCTTCCAATTTTACATTTTGGCAATAACCAACAAAAGATAAAGGTCTGTTTGCTCAGTCTATCTGTGTTGTCCAACCTTTCATGGAAGAGGACCAGTTTATCGTTCTTCATTCATGTTTTCTTGCGTTTTTCGCCTCCTGTTAATCCAAAGTTTATTATGTCATTTTACAATTTTAACCTGATAGAAGAAGATTACTCTGCTAGTGAATCACAAGGCTGACTTAGTAATCATAGTTTAAAAGAAGGTTGTAGTGTAGGTGTGATTTTTGCATTCTTATTATCTAAGCTAAAAGTGCCGGCAATCAAATAGAAGGTTTGCTGTACTTGTATCTAGTCTCACAAGACAGTTACGGTTATCCCATTTTTAACTTTTAGCTCTTCAAATCAATAAAAAGAATTTAAGCAACTCCTAACCTATCAGTGTCTTGAAGGGAAGCTTCCATATCATTTATCTTTGAGACATAGTTGGGCAAGTTCCAAAACAACCTGGAAAGACGATGTCAGATGGCAACTTGTGACCCTGCGACAACCGCCTGAGATCTTCTGTTCCCCTGTAACAACATAGACACATGTTCTCCGCTCACTACACTTTTAGAATCTTATTACTTTCCAACTTTGTCGTATTTTACGTTCTCATAATTGATAAGTCATATACATCTGAAGTCTAAACAAACATAGCAGAATTCCCCCGCCGTATGAAAAAAATAAGCTACAACCTCTGTTTAGCAAGTTAGGGAAGACTATATTCAAACTGTTTTACTGCTTGGTAGAAGTAGTGATCAAGACCCAAATCAGAAGAAATGGACAAATAGTTACCATCAATTTACAGAATTGGACCATGTTTATAAAATAGGCCTCCTATAGAAGAGGACTACTGATCTGCCACACTTTGATATCACAGTCTAGACTCCCACTGTAAACCATGAACGATGAATTTGATTGGTCATGTCGATCAGAACTCGCCGCCAAACACTTGACAGGCGCTTTATGCCCTTCCAACACCGCCAGACAACAGTAATCTCGACCTAAACCTCTCCAAATTCTTACAGTGCTGTCTGCGGAGCCACTACACACCAAGTCCAAGACAACCACCAGGCACAGTATGGACTGCGTATGGCCTCTAAGAGCACCTACGGCCACCATGTTGCCACCGTCATCTTTCTGCCACACCGGTATTGACCCATCACATGCACCGGAGAATAGAACCGACCCGTCGCTGTTTAGAGCCAAAGCATTGATCCCAGAGTTGTGTTTTTCAAGCGTTGCAACATGAGAATGCTTTTGAGTTCCCTGACTTTTCCTCCACACTTTTATTTTCTTGTCTGCTGATGCTGTGTACACGTCCCCGTCATTCGATGATGCCACCGCGTTTATGGCGTCTTCGTGGGCATTTGCTACTGACTCCATACATTTAAAATCGCTTGTTCTCCATATTTTCAGTGTTCGATCCCATGAAACCGAGTAGAGAAGGGACTCATCCCTTGACAAGGCAAGTGCAGAGACCGTGTCAACATGGTGAACCCATGTGCATGTCCTGTGTCTTCGAATCTTAACCTGGTTTTTAGGCAAGAGAATTTTCGTGGCACGATCACCAAACGTTGGTAACGTGGCAAAACGTGTGTACTTCGGTTCATCGGGTTCCCGGCTGGTGAGTTTCCATACTCGAATTTTGTGATCCTGATGCGCACTGAAAACTTTGTCAGCCAAAACCACCAGACACTTCACTGCACCTTCACCTGTAGATACAACATGTTCCACTGAAGAGTTCAAAGGGTTTATTTTCCATGTCCGGATTTCTTTGTTGGAAGAACCGCTATACAGGAACTTTCCGGCCACTGTGAGAGAGGATACGTAGGAAGTGTGGCCCTTGAGGGTAGTGACACAGTGGTAGTGGAGGGCCTGGTGGTAGCTGTGGCTGGATTGCGAAGTGAACGAATGAAATGATCGGAGACTTGGCTCTGAACAAGGGGATAATAGGTTTGGTTGACTGTGGTCTGAGTTCGATTGGAAATTACACTCTAACTGATGACTGCTGTCTTCGTACGGCATAATGCCCATGTTTGAGAGAGACAAGGAGACAAAGAATAGGAGGAAGAAAGTGAAAGGCTTGCTCAATATATAATAGAGGAAAAGTAGGATTGTTCAAGTTGAGTCTAAGCAGCAAATATGACATGTTAGATTAAGAGATGTATAAGGCACAATCGAAGCATGATTGGTCTCATCACACTATTTTAGTTACCAAGTTGGTTTGACAAGCATGTTTAAACAGTAAGTATCACATTAACAAAACATACCACTAAAATTTAGAGGTAATAATCTTAATGTTAAGGACAAATTCCAATTTTCAATTAACCATTTGAGTTTATTTCACAAACTTAGATTACTGATAAATATTGAGATGATCAAGTAAATTAAAAGTTTCCAACTAAGAGATTTTGTTTGATTAAAAACAGAAGCTAGCTGATCCAAAAATACCAAAAGTCTACCAGAAGCCATATTCAACCAACCTTTACCTTTCTTTCGTCCAAGGAAAAGATACCTAATGTCGAGACAAGATCTTCAGTCCAATTTTATAGCGTCTTATTTTGTCCAATAAATCTCATCCATTTATTTATAAGGGTCCTATATTTTTTATACATGATTCACATAAATAAATAATTAAGATTTAATAGATAAAATAAGACACTATAAAATTAAACATCCTGTATAAACTTCCTAATGTCTTCGTCGAAAAGCTGACAGACTGAGAAATTACTCATCCACCTTGAGGCATTCCTAACATCGGGAACCTCCAAAGAGTAACTATCTTGCTGATTTGGAAAATCGAGATATATATTGGCGTTTACATATATTTATTTAAGATGTCTCTTGTCGGAGAAATTCTTGAGATTATTCTTTTGATGCAAACTACAAAGATTGGAGTCACATTTTATGGCTATTTTTTATAATTTGGATTAAGGTGAAAGTGCCAAAATAAGTCTGAGTTGAAACTCATTGGCCCTCTTTAAGTTGCTTGACTTTGTGTTAAGCATTTATTACTAGGGAAACGGCCATGTCCAAACTTCTGATCGAGACTGGTTTTGTTTTGTGCCATGAAAGGACAGCCCTAAGGTCAGATATGCAATCAAAGTATTTGACACATTATTTAGCCTCTTGTTTATCGCCAACTTGATGACATTGTTTGCTCGAAGGTAATTTTCGAATATTACGTACTCTAAAATTCATTTAATATATAATATTCGATTTTTTTATTACCGAAATTTTCAGTGAAGAACAAGAAATCATAAATATTTTTGTTAAGAGAAAATTTCTTATTATCTAGACATTTACTTTTTAATATTTTTCTATGCCAAATTTCGTCTGGATGCGTGTAAAAATACAGATGTAAGTATCGATACACTAATAATACACATATATTATGCACACCAGTCTTGACATATGATTTTATATTTGATGAACCAATTTCATATGTACTTGTTCCTCTTCGTGGAGGACAATTCCATGCCGCTTCCTTCATTATGTCTTGCACTAAAAACTTCTCACCATCCTCCACCTGGAATGCCCTTTTCGTTGATTGGAAATTTCAGGTTTCTTTTCCCAGATTCCATGTCCGCAGTTGATGACTATGTGGAAATTTCTGAAAGAATTTTGTCCCTACACACCTCTCTTTGATAGGTTTTAGGTCATATGAATAGGTTAGTTGCTGTCTTTCATTAATCTAACACTGGCCACCTGATCCTCGTCTGAGTAAGTCTTTTAAGCATAATTGAAGTATGTTGTTTCCTGGATCTTTTCTTCATTTCTGGACTTCAACCAAGTTAGAATAATTGAACTAAAGTTTTGAAAGTTGCAATCACTGTTATCTATGATATCTCACATATATAACGAGTTTGGTATATGGATTGTATTATTAAAAATACATGGAGCAATAGATAAGATTACTCTTTTGTAATCAGAAGATTATGGATTCATTTAATCTGACTCTTATAAAGCGAGGAGACTTGTACACTAGATTTGTCCTTTTACATCATGTAAAATTCAAATAAAAATAATAATCACGTTTTGATACACAATCTTTTGACCTTAACACTAAATGCAACAACCTTTATAATTATTGAGATAATTTCATTGTTATTATTTAACTAGATATGATTTGTTTGTTATTAGGAGGTATTCTCTATTTTGAGTTGGGGTGACATAATTAAAGCTTTTTTTAAGTGACGTTAGAATCTTTTTGTAATTAGGAAGTATTCTCTATTAAGCTTTTTTTGTACAGGTGATTTTAAAATTTGAAACTCAATTCTCTAGTTAACCATACAATTGATTTACTATTGCATCAATCTAGGCATTGCACATAGTGTTTATTAAATAAAAATCTAATTTATTGCATACAATTTTACCCTATTTTAATAATTACAAATGCCATTATTTGGTTTCATATTTTTATTTTTAGAAGGAACAGATATAAATATGTAATTAAAGTTCACTGGAACAAAGTTAAAACTCCCTTTTTTTTCGCACAAGATTTCGGTGTCGTTTTCAGGGGCCTCCCTGTAGGCCTATAGTTATCGATTATAGAGGCAGAGTAAGGGGAGGACTACGATAGGCTCATAGATCAGGGAGAATCAAGGTATGTAGGTTTCGAATTTTATCCTGTGGTGTACAATGTCTAATCTTTTTCTTTTTTCTCTTTGCCAATCGCTCTCTCACCAGTTCTGATTAAACCATGAATTATTACTTTGCTCTTTTTGGTTGAACATTTTATCGAAGAAAAGTATAACGAGTAGGACACTTGATTCACGTCCAGAGAAAAAAAAAGGAAATCAAAGAATTATTGAAAAGAAAACTATCAGGGCCTAACACGTAGCTTTTAACTTTGCAGAGTTCATATTCTCCTGCTGCTGTTGACAGTGACTTTTTGACTTTTAACAGGTTATTTTCTGTGCCAGTTTGTCTTTCACGTTTTTGCGTAAGACATTACAAGTAGTTCCCATTTTATCCGTCAAATTATGATACTAACTCCGCAAATCTGAGAACGTCATCTGAACTGAACGTGATGCAATTCCGTGAGATGTGAGAATTTAATCAGTAACCACTACAAGCACAGGCGCTATGGAAAAGCTTTCAGCCCCTCATCTCTGATCCATGATTGTATTATCTAAAGACTAATTGTTAGACATTGCTTGCACGCTGCCAGAGCTTGGACATGTTTGCTCCGTACCTTTTACAGGACAAATTATTCAGCAGGAGGTAGCCAACCAACTTTAGGTTTTCTGCCAACCCTCAAAAGTACGAAACTTTACGAGAAAGTGATCGCATAGCATAAACATTTACAGACATACCACACTATCGCTATTAAACTCCACTTTTCTAACTATATGTATTGTTAGCACAAACCAATGAAGAGATTAATTAAATTATTTGAATATCTCGTGTCTTTGCTCTCCGTTGAGTCTTTGTCTTCCTTTCTAACATTAAAATATTATTATCCAACTCTTAAGGCCTTCAGGGGACCAATTAAATTGTTCGACAGGCCAGTGTAATTGAATGAATCCAGCAGAAAAAGGGCAGAGCAATTACTATTCAATAGTTATCCTCTCCCTATTCGTTCCTGTTCCATACATCAACAGAGGGGCCTTGCCAAGCAACTCCACTCATTGCCACTAATATGTCACCTAAAACCAAGTTGCATAACTTAACTCAGATCTTGTCTCTTTCTCCAATATATGACATGATCATTAGATCACCAGCCATTCTTGGCCTCTTTTTTTTTTTTAATGCTTTACTATGCCATGACACAAATTAACTTGACGTCGTGAAGTGGAGAAGAGGATATCAATACAAGCCGAGCCCGATCGGAATTTAAACTAGAATGTTGGAGGATAGGAGGCGAATGATGGGTTCTAAGTGGTTGCCCTTGGGGAGAAATTTTATCAGCTCATTCCCTTCTCTATGTGAGCTTTATTGATCACTTGATACCAGTTCAACAGTTCTTGAACTTGGGCTATGGATGCTTGCCACATGTGATGCTGTCAAGGAGTAACATGCCTACACGTAAACACTATATTTTCCTTCTTTTGTGTGTAGCGATGATGAAAGTAAACAGGCTCTATGCTTTAATATTACTATTTCAAGATTAGCCATGGACAACAGAAAGATGTGCACCTCCAGCAATGATCTCAGCCTCTGAATCCGTATTTTGAGTCTCAGGATTGTGTTGGGCCAAGAATAGCAAGCAAGCAAGTGGCTTTAAGGATATGCGGAGAGGCTAATATTAATAGCTAACTAACCAAACAGAAAACGGCACATGGCCATCAATTACAGTTCTGACACAAGGATTATAGGATTGCTTGCCAAGTTCCGATTGGTAGAGTACAAGTTCCTGTCTTTTAGAGACGTCTCTTTCATCTGAAGTTTCTTTAACATCATTCCATTTCATTTTTCTTTTGCTTTGTCTTCCCAGGGCCTTTGCCAATGAAGCAACAATGAAAGACCACCCTCGGTCCAGTTGATAAAGCTGCGAAGAGAGCTTCTAAGTAACGTTGGTAGTGAACTTACAATTAACATTGCCTAAAATTACATGACAGCTTTTCTCAAATTACTGATTGACGGCTCTGCTACAGGTAGTAGATTTTGGTGGATTTTTGAAGGGGGTAAATACAGTTGTAGAATGCTTGGTTTTTCAACCCACGGAGGCCAGAAATTGCTCGATGAGGGGCATAGGAAAGCCATTCTGGAATCAGACTTCATTATTGCATTGCTTCTGTTGCATAGTGAGAGACTATAATAATTGAGTATAATTTATTACTTTTAATAAAATATAATTTAATTTATTATTTTATTCAATACATTAAAAAAAGAAAAATGGTCAATGCCTACAGGCATAGACTATCATCTTTTCACCTGACAGTTTTTAATACAGAATTGGTCAGACTAATGAAAGCCTAAAGTCATTTTAGTAGATGCCTACAAGGGTAATAGGGTCAAGTCAAGTCCCGTCCCTTTTTTTCACAAAGAAAAATAAATACTACTATTTTAAAGTTCGGCAATATAAAATTCCTCTTGAATCTCAATAAAGAAGATCCATCACAGCACACAGAGGCTCCTATAGGATATGCAGGCCTAGTCTAGATATTACAGTTAACGAGGTTAATCGATCCGCACATTGGTTCCCTTCGCGATAGATATGTTGCAAAGTCACCTCCCAGTCACGATATAGTAATGCCTATGTGCCTGCAACCAAACTATTATTCTTAGACAGGACTAAATTAGAAGAAGATAATACGTTAATGACCTCGAGTGAATCCACTTTGATTGCAATATATCGAAAGCCCCGCTCCCCAGTTAGTGTGAGGCCCGAGTGAACACCTCAGAGCTTAGCAGTCAGCGGCGAACCCCCATCGATGTTTTGGAGGAACCTCCCGCACCACAGACTTTATTATCCCTAATTAAGCCCGCAGCAGTGGTAAGGTGTGAACCCTGCTCTACTGCTTCATCTATGTTTAATTTGGCCCACCCCTCCTACGGTTTGATCCATCCAACTAATTGACCCCGAGGCAAGTCCTGATTCTGAAACACTCGTTGTTCCATAATCCGTGCTCGTGCTATCCATTCTACATAATCCCACACTAAATGCAAGCCGACCCCCGACCAAACAAAATTCTCCTCAAATAGACTTTTATTCTGCCATTGCCATAAAAACTAGCAGGCAACCTCATAAATAACAGTCCACTTGATCTGTCTAACTTGTTCTTGCATTGTGAGGTCATGTATCAACCACCTCCCCGCATCAAGATGAAAAAAGCTCATGTCCACCACGACAGCGGGAAATTAATGCCAGAAGGATTTCACACGCTGACAATCCCGTAAGGCATGCAAAACTGACTCTTCTTAGCCATAAAAGTGGCAGTTGCAATCCTTGGAGAGATGCCGCGTTACTCCTTGTTAGTTGGTGAGCAGTTTATTCTTGGCTACCACCCAAAAAAAGGACCTAATACGTTAGGGCTCTGCCCATTTCCAGATTAATTCCCATATATGATGGTCTGCATCTGGGGTCTGATCTTCAATGAGATCATAAGCTGATGCTACCGTGAAACTCCTGTGTGTGGTGGGATCCCAGGTTACCGTGTCCTCCCCTATGTTTAAGCCAGTGGGTTGGATGCCCGCAATAGTTATACATATAGGGGGAGGCAGATAGTGTTGGAACAAACTCCATTGCCAATCGCCATTAGCAGTGATGTAGTCCGACACTTTATTTCTAATATCCCGTTACCCATGTTGAGGCTAGATTAGCAAATATGAGATATTAGTAAGAAATTAGAAAATGCATTTTCATGCTCATACTCTTGAATATTGAATTTTTGCACATGAAAATAATTGTACATGCGTTCATAGACATTCGGGTATAATTAATTTATAATTGAATTGTGAATGTGATTCTGTTGACAATTGTAGCTTTTATTTGTTGAAATTTGATTTGGAGAGTGTATTTTGTGATTTAGAATTTTTGGAGAATTTTCAGAAATTTTGGGTATTTTTGGACTAAAAAAATGTCAAGTGACAAGACAATTGATAAATAGCAGTAGAATTAAGAGTCAAATGGCAGTGAATATTTTTATAAATGACTTTGAGATTTAATGACTTATGTCATTGAAATTTAGAGACAATTGAAGTAGAAATTAGAGCTGATTGGATTAGTTTAATAAAAGAACTAGTTTGAACCTATAGGATTATGACATGTGGCAAGTGACCATGTCTTAGATCACTATTCTTTTAATTTTAAAGTCCCTCCTTGTTTTGTATTTCAAGATGCTTTCCAAATTGAAAGACCATTAAGTGTTTTATCTTTCATTTTCACTCTTACTTTCTCTACCCACTTTGTGACTCTCTTCTTCATTTCTTTCTCATTTTCGTGGCTTCTCCATCTCTTTTCTTCTTCTCTTCTTCACTCCCGCGATCACTCACCCAACTATCAACACTTTGCTCTCATCTTTCACTTGCTACTCTCACCTTCTTATCTTCCTCATTTCCCACAAGAAAACCAACATCCCACCTTGAAATGGTCATGTACCTAGGCTGTCAAAAAAGATAGGGTTGGTGTTTTCTTGAAGGATTTGGAGTTAAATCAAGTAAGTATCTTTGTGGGTTGGTGAGCAGTTTATTCGTGGCCACCAGCCAAAGAAAGGACCTAATTCGTTGGGGCCCTGCCCATTTCCAGATTAATTCCCATATATGATGGTCCGCTTCTAGGGTCTGATCTTCAGTGAGATCACAAGCTGATGCCACCGTGAAACCCCCATGTGTGGTGGGACCCTAGGTTACTATGTCCTCCCCTATGTTTAAGCCGATGGGTTAGATGCTCGCAATAGTCATACATACAGGGGGAGGCAGATAGTGTTGGAATAAACTCCATTGCCAATCGCCATTAGCAGTGATGTAGTCCGACACTTTATTTGTAACATCTCGTTACCCATGTTGAGGCTAGATTAGCAAATATGAGATATTAGTAAGAAATTAGAAAATGCATTTTCATGCTTATACTCTTGAATATTGAATTTTTGCACATGAAAATAATTGTACATGCATTTATAGACATTCCGGGTATATTTAATTTATAATTGAATTGTGAATGTGATTTTGATGAAAATTGTAGCTTTTATTTGTTAAAATTTGATTTGGAGAGTGTATTTAGTGATTTAGAATTTTTGGAGAATTTCGGGAAATTTTCAGAAATTTTGGGTATTTTCAGAGTAGGAAAATGTCAAATGACAAGACAATTAATGAATAGCAGTGGAATTAAGAGTCAAATGGCAGTGATAATTTTTATAAATAACTTTGAGATTTAATGACTTATATCATTGAAATTTAGAGAAAATTGGAGTAAAAATTGGAGCTGATTAGATTAGTTTAATAAAAGAACTAGTTTGAACCTATAGGATTATGACATGTGGCAAGTGAACATGTCTTAGATCACTATTCTTTTAATTTTAAAGTCCCTCATTGTTTTGTCTTTCACGATGCTTTTCAAATTGAAAGACCATTAAGTGTTTTATCTTTCATTTTCACTCTTGCTTTCTCTACCCACTTCGTGACTCTCTCTTCTTCATTTCTTTCTCATTTTCGTGGCTTCTCCATCTCTTTTCTTCTTCTCTTCTTCACTCCCACGATTACTCATCTAACTATCAACACTTTGCTCTCATCTTTCACTTGCTACTCTCACCTTCTTGTCTTCCTCATTCCCCACAAGAAAACCAACTTGCCACCTTGAAATGGTGATATACGCGGGCTGTCAACAAAGATAAGGTTGGTGTTTTCTTGAAGGATTTGGAGTTAAATCAAATAAGTATCTTGTCAAATATCATAGGTTTTGGTTACATGAAGCATTTGTGATGATATTTAGAGGTTAATCTCATGAAATGGTGTTTTGGGTATGTGGGTGTTGTGAATGGTTGAGTGTAGAAATGAGTTGAAATGGAGTTGAGAATGAAAATTAGATGGAGTAGAAAAGGATGATCTTTGTACAAATATGTAAGGTGTAAAAATCTGGAAAAACTTGAAGATGATGGATTGGAAAATGTTCATTGCATATGCTTCAGTGTTTTAGCCATAACTTCTTCTAGAGTTGTCCAATTGAGATGATTCTTGATTTTGATTAAACTAGAGATATATGAATATGTTTTTCATGCAGACACCAAATTTTAATTCTGTCATTGAGAATCTCAAAAATTGACATGAATTCTGAGAATTTCTGGGAATGAATAGTAAGAGAGTTAAAGTTTTGATCTGAAACTTCCATGAATTTACTGTACTGAGCTATATGGATTTTGACATAATGGTCTTCACGAAAGTTATAGAAATTTCTTTTAGCTTCCTGTTGATATAAAATTTGGAATTTTTGGAGTTCTAGATCAAAAGCTATGGAGGTTTGAAGTAGAGATATTGGTAAAGAAGATGAAGAATTGCATGATAGCGACTTTGAAGTTTTCAGGGGTGATGAACATCCAATGGGTTGTTGGGCAATATCTTTTTCGTCCGACCTCCAAATGAGTTGAGACTTGAACCATTGGACTCATAAGAAATTGCTATACCTCTCCACCAAAAATCATAGCCATATAAAATGAATTGAGAGAGATTGAGTGATAAACGTGGATGGGCCTGACTTGTGCTCTAACCCAATTTTTATCTTTATCTGTCACACCCATGACTCTTGCACACTCATGTTCCTCTCACACCATTGACTCCTGCACCCCTATGACTTACCTCTCTCATGCCCATGAGTTAATTTCAAGACTCATGTTTAATTGTCACTTCAAGTTACTGTTTTCCTCAATAGTAGCCATGACTTGCAATTGATCTAACCACCCGGGAGGAATTTGCAAACTGGACAGTCTTGTTTCTTTTGACTATAACTTCTTCTCTAGATGTCCGAATGAGATGATCTTTGATTTGGAATAAACTAGAGACATAAGGATACAAATCATA
>JAOSBN010000006.1:35328895-35338902 GCA_027563595.1 Erythroxylum suave | reverse complement strand
TATGGCCAAAAGAATCAAACATGTTTTTGTCCTCAATCATACTGAACCTGTTTCAGGGAAACAACCATAACTTTCTCAAATATTTAATTGAGGTGTTTTTTATATGGTTCGAAAGAGAACTTCAAGATATAAAACTTTTATACAGACCTCAAAGACATATTTTATCGTCTAAAGGGCCAAAAATGGGACATACAATAGAAGTCAAACATAGATGATAAAAGTCAAACATAGACGATAAAAGATAGACGCATTGGGAAATTGCTATAACTTTCCCTACAGATGTCCGATTGAGGTGTTCTTTATAAGGATTAGAAATAGGACTTCAGGATCTATAACTTTGATGAAGACCTCAAGGATAGAGTGTATTTTCTGAAGGGTTAAAAATGGGACAAACGATAGAAGTCAAACATAGACGATAAAAGATAGATGCATTGGGCAAATTGCTATAACTTTCCCTACAGATATCCGATTGAGGTGTTCTTTATATGGTTAGAAAGGGGACTTCAAGATCTACAACTTTGATTGAAGGCCTCAAAGACGTATTTTATCGTCTGAAGGGTCAAAAGTGGGATAAACGATAGAAGTCAAACATAGATGATAAAAGTCAAATATAGACGATAAAAGATAGATGCATTGGGAAAATTGCTATAACTTTCCCTAAAGATATCTGATTGAGGTGTTTGTTATATGATTACTTCAATACCTACAACTTTGATGAAGACCTGAAAGATAAATTTTATCATATATATGGTCAAAAATGGGATAGACGATAGAAGTCAAACATAGACGATAAAAGTCAAACATAGACGAAGTGACGTCATCACAGAAGAAGCATAGACGAAGATGACATCATCATAGAAGAAGCAAAACATAGATGATAGAAGTCAAAGTAAATGATAAAAGTCAAACATAGACAAAGATGATGTCATCACACAAGAAGTATAGACAAAGATGACGTCATCATAGAAGAAGCAAAACATAGACGAAGTGAAAAAACAAAGGATACACCTTCTTTTATAAGGATCATAACTTTCAGCTCAGATGTACAAAAATTTCATGCTATATATCGTTAAAAAGATAAAAGAAATATCTACAACTTTTTAGAAGGAACATTTACCTAAATCTACCTAGATTAATTCAGATTTTCCCTCAAATACAGAATATGAATTTTTTTCATTCATCCAATGTACTACACTTAGTTCTCAATTTCATAACAAATTTTAAGATTCTTACAGACCGAATTTAAATTCTATGTCTTCATAAGCAATGTAGCCATATGTTTCTAGTTTAATCTAAACAAATAATCGTCTCATTTTGATAACTAGAGAAAAAGTTATGGCTAACAGACCGAAGCACACTTAGTGCACATTTTTCCAGATCAACACCACTTTTGTTTCCAAAACTTTCCATATCACAACTCATACCAAGATCACTCTTTCTACTCCCTCTACTTCTCATTTCCAATAAAAAAAATCACATTTAAAACAATCATATCCGGAAGTTGTCAATGAATGCATGTACACTTATTTTTGTATGTGCGAAGATTCAAATTCACATATAAGTATGTTGACATGCTGCTGGGCATGAAATGCAAATTTCTCTGACTCTCACATTGCTATTCTCTCCATTATTAAAATCTAGGTTCTAACCCTTAATATGGGGATGAGATGTTACAGATAATGACACAGAATGCGAACACCAACATGCCAAAGAGAAGACCTATGAATCATAACCATTCTATTTCTTTTCTATTAATTCATGTTTTCTTCTACACTTTCTCTTTATTTATTATTTGGTATTGATTTTTATTATCAAGTAGTTTTATAACACCATTTTCTACCTATTTCTTCACACATTCTTATAATCCATTTTTTGTAATGTCTTTGAGAGTTTGAACTTTGATCCCAAAAATCACAAAAAGAAAACTAAAACCTAAGTTTTTCATCGAAAGCCCTACTACCAACTCTTATTGTCACTATTGCTTTTTGACGTTAACCTTAATCCATTATTTTTATGGAATATGATCCACATTTTAACCCGTCATTTAGAATCCATTATCTAAAATTATCTAATGGTTTAAAGTTAGGTGGATGTCATATTAAATGATAGAAGTTTGTAAAAGTATTAAATGTAAGTGGGTGAAGGTTGAATCTAAAACTCTCTCATGCCTCCTTTAAATAAGGGATGAGTCTCACACTATAAGTTAAGCTAAAAAGTAAGAAGCGCTTATAATAGAAATCTTAATTTCCTTTAATTCCTCTTCTGCTTCATTTTCCTAAATTCCTTTCCAATATCCTTGTTCCAATAAAGTGATATTAAGAGCTATGTTGTCTTAGTCATAAATATATAATAAAAAGGATTACAAACAACATGTTTTCCTTCCATTTCCTTTGCTTCACTAAAGACAACTATGCAAATTGGTGTATTCGAGTAAAGACACTATTAGGCTTTTATGATGTACTGGAGATCGTAGAGAAAGGTTATAAGGAACCTCAGAATAAGGCTTCTTTAAGTCTCACCTAAAAGAAGGCTTTGCATGAAGCCAAAAGAATGGATCAACAAGCCCTCACTCTCATCCACTAGTTCTTGGATGATGTCAAATTAGAAAAATTAACAAATGCAAAAGCTTTATAAGAGGCATGGGAGATTCTTCAAAATGCTCACAAGGGCTTTGGTAAAGTAAAGAAGTTATGTCTACAAACTCTTCTCGTGATTTTGAAATTTCTTAATATAAAAGAGTTTTAATCTATTTAAGATTATGGAACTCAAGTGTTAATCATTGTTAATGGAATTTTAAGAAATGGGGAAGCCTTAAATGGTGCAGAGTGATAGAGAAAATTCTTCAATTTTTAACTCTAAGCTTTAATTATATTGTTGGTTCAATTGAAAGATTAAAAGGTATAGACTCCGTGACTGTTTATAAACTTATAGGGCCTCTACAAGCTAATGAAGAAAGGTTAGGGAAGAAAAACAATCAAGAAGTTATAGAGCAAATTCTTTAAAGTAAGCTTATCCTAAACATAGAGGTGGAAATCAAAGAGTTCATAGATGTAGTAGAGGATAGAGTTATAAATTTGGTGGAAGAGGGGAAAATATCAAGGCAATCAAGAAGAAAAAGGAAGCCAATGTTTTCTTTTAATTAGGGGACGTAGATATGGCAATCTATCAAGTAAGCATTAAAATTCTCAAGGTTAGTCCTATACTTGTCAAAGGTATGGACATTATGTGTCAAATAGTTAGAATAAAAGTCAAAATGTTAATAAGAAGGTATGATTCCCAAAATAAGTCATCAAGAAGAAAGCATGCTCACATTATTAATGGCATAATGCAAGGAAGAAAAAGAAGAAGATATCACATGGTACCTTGACACAGGAGCAAGCAACCATATGAGTGAAAGTCAAGATATGTTTTTTTGAGCTTAATACAAGAATATAAGATGTTGTGATGTTTGGAAATGGCTATAAAAGGGACAAGTGACATTCTTATCTACCTAAATAATGATATGCATAAATTTATTTTTAATTTCTATTATATGCCTAATATGAAAAATAATATCTTAAGTTTATGATAGTTTTTAGAGATAAATATATATGAGACAGAATTTAAAAAAGGACATTGTAAGATAATAGATGAGAGCAAAAAATTGATAACCAAACTGGAAATGAAAAGAAATAGATTATTCTCTTTAGATATTCAAAATAATGTTGCTAAATACCTACAAGCATGTGTAAAAGACTATTCTTGGCTTTCACACTTGAGGTTTGATCCTATAAACTTTAACAACTTAAATTTATTCTCAAGAAAAGATATTGTAAAAGGTTTGCCTTACATTGATCATCGTTGTCAACTATGTGAAGGTTGTATTTTTGAAAGCCAAACTAGAAAAAGCTTTTCAAAAAATGCTAAATTAAGAGAAAAGATGCAATTAAAGCTAGTCTGTGTAGATATTTGTGGACCAATTGTAACACTCCATTACTATAAATTACATACTAGAACACCCTGTGGATATTCTAGTATACAATCTATAAGAATGACGTGTTAACTATGTCACCTTCGCTTTATAACATGGCAACATATCTAACCTAGTCATGGCATCAACTATTGTAAATAAAAGTCACCAAAATTTTAAAAAAGAACCAAATTCCAAATTGTATTCCTCGTTTCATTTCATAAATCCAAACGTATTTATATTGTAGCATTTAACATTTGTACATGTACATCATCAATTCCTAAAACAAAATATGCTATATGAAAGAGTAAATTACTCAAAAAGTCTATCTAATCTTTCTAATCTTAGCTGACCAACCTTTGAGCCATTTCTTCTTCTTCTCAAAAGTACAAGGCTATACTTCTTGTAGTGTATCTCAGTAGCTGAGGTCCTCTCTCGGTCCTAAAATGTTAACGTACAATTTTGAGTGAGTTTTGCGAACTCAATGAGGTAATCATCATAGATGGTTCACTTAATTCATGCAACACATTAGATATATAACATATAAATCACATCTTTGCATTTTGCATGATTTATCACATATTACATATCACATATCAAATTCTCATTCATGGGTAAGACAATTTTGTGTTTCAAATAATCAAACACACCTATTCAAAATGTATATGAAATGTTCATATGAATCTTTTCTAATTGTTACGTTGTTGTGATTGAGTGCCTAAACTGTTCCATATCCATTGTGGATACCGGGCTCATTTATACTGTCCCTTATCTGTTGGGGATACAGGACTCCTTTTTTTTTTTTTACATGGTGAGCCTTTGCTTTTAATCACATTTGGAGATTTAAGCTCATTTTCGGTGACTACTCAAGTCACAACTCTCATTATCTAATCATGTATTCATTTATGGAATGCATCTCTCATAATCAATCAATCATGTCAAGATGCATTTAGTTTTTTCATATTCACATACAAGTAGCACTTTAATATCACATTCTTCACATTAGAATCATCGGACCTTCATATCCGGAATCATTAATATCAATCACATATTTATAAGACATTTTAAACATAATCAAACGAACAATTAATTAAGTGAGACCGTTGATAGGTTGCATTTCATGCATAGTTTCTAGGATAGTCTGCATTCATTTTGCATGTGTTTGTTTATTATTTACGTGTTTTTTTGTGCTTTGGTGTTTGCTATGTGTGTAGGAGACCAAAGTGGGAATTGGAGTCGTAATGCAGGAGATTTGGGCTGTTTTGGATAAACTACATGTTGAAGGCAGATACAACATGATCATGTCGTATCGGGCAAGAATAGTACAGAATTTGTGGACGAGTTTTTAAGCCCAATTGTCATCTATTTTGGGCTGGACCTTTGTTGGAGACGCGGAATACAAGCTAAGAAGCCAAAATGAAGAATCCTATTGAAGATTAACTTGGAAATCTCTACTCATTTTGGCTAGGGTTACGAATTGGAAAGGATATAAATTCCTTATGGCATAAGGAAATCGCACTTTTTTAGACCTCCTCTCTTCCTTCTCTTGTTTTGAGTATTCAGTCGCCAGCTACCATTGTTATTACAATCTTTATGTTATTTTGTTGTGAAGACAAGATGAACTCTATGGTCTCTTGTGTTCGCATGTTAGCTATGAACAACTAAACCCTTTTCTAGTCAGGGTGCTTGGATATTCAGCCATGGATGATTTGTGAGACTATGTTTTTATTTGTTTATGCAATTCAGATATTTATTTAATTCCCGTGCTTGAACCAGATTTATTATTGCTTAGTTAATTGTGCAATGTCACGAGTTGTGTGACTGATTAAATTGCTGAATAGGATAGTATTGTCGTGGATATTATTCTATCAAAGTAGTGAATTGGTTTTATCTTGCGAACGATGTATGTTGGTGGTAAAATCGATGGAATTAAATAATCTGACGTAATAGATTACGACGTTTCCGAATTTATTGGTTAGGACAAGGGTCTTTTTCATTCTTAATATAACTAAAGATTAATCTTGTCAGGGCATTTCCCGGTGGTTGTCTTTAGATTAGGAAAGTAACTTGTCAGGGCCTTTCCTAGGGTTACCGACAAAGTAAGAAAAGATTGGTTAATGAGTGCGTCACCTTTGGCTATAACTTTGTCTATCTGAATTGTCTAATTTATCTTATGATGTCAATGATCGAATTTCCAGGCTGAATTGAAGAGTACCTTGGCTAGGTTTTCACCCATTACTTTTTAATCTCGTTTTATTATTCGCTGTCCAGACTTGTTTTGTGCCATTACAACATGCTCATGTCGTATCTGTCACTGTATTTCTCCTTTAATTTTCTGCATTGCTTTTATTTTTATTTACATCTCTTGCAATATCAATCCTTCAATCTGTTATTTTCTTAGCATTTCACTAACTCTGCATTAATTCCCTGCGGATTCGAACAGATTCACCACTAGTTACCTAGTTTTTGGAGAGTTGGAAATACATTTTTATTTTTGATAGTTTGACAACCTATCAATAGTCTAGGTTGCTCACAGATTGCTTCCAAAGCTAATGCCTAGACGTTTGGATGTTGACATTCCAATTGCTTCTCTATATCAAGCAACATACACATATCACACTTTTGCACAATGCATGTTCAATGAAAATCCCAGGTATCACTTTATTATTCTTGTCATAAAATAGTTTTGTGAAGTTCATAACTCATTTCGTTAATTCAGATTTTTCATGAAACATACTTTTAGGTCTACTATTTATGATAAATCTAGCCACGAAAATAAAATAATTTGGCAATAATTTCTTCTAGAAAATTACTCCCTATCTCTTAAGTTTCTAATGACACTAAGATCATTCAATTCAGTTCAGTACTCTGAAAGTTATACTCCAAATATTGTAGACTATGCAAATTTGAAATTCAGCTAATGCATGATCATGCTATCAAGGTGTACAACTCATAACTCTCAATTTCAATATCCAAAAATTACAAAATTTATACCAATGGAAATCTAAGAGATTAAGCTACAACTTTTGTGCATACACTTTTGTCTGATTGGGCCTACATCAATACAGTTTATCCAATAACTACAAGATATAATTTCTGTCTCAGGTAGTGTTATAGCCTAAGCCAAGACTTAATTTCAAGCCAGATTTTGAAATTTGAGAGAAATAATTAAAATTCAATTTCTTCATAAAATTTGTATTTCTATGTCTCTAGTTTACTCCAAATTAAGAATCATTCCATTTGGATAACTAAAGAACAAGTTATGTTTAAAATACCGAAGCATGTTTAGTGAAAATACTCTAGTTATGAAATTCCAGAATTCCTCATCAATTTCGTCCCAAATTCATCAATCACTCTCCTCCAAATGATTTCAAATGGTTATAATTTTTGGTGAAGATAAAGAAAAATGTGCTTTGAATCTGTTGGTTCAAATCCCATTCAGCTCATCACATCCTTAAACAAATTAAATCATAATTAACACCAAATATAAAAAAACATCACATATTCATGCATTGTCTTCATTTCCTGCACTTTCCTTCATTTTTCTGCATTTTGTTCATCTTCTTCTTTTCTTTTTCTCAATATAACATTTCTAATTTATATTTACCCCATTTTTGACTTCCATTTAACTCAAATTATCCACAAACAAAGCCAAAATCCCAGATTAAAACTCAACATTAAAACTGAAAAATTCATGCTTCTCCTTCACATTTTTGTGCATTTCTTCTTTCATTTTTCTGAAGAATAACTCACTAGATTAGTTGACTCGGAGATATGTGAATGAAGTGGTTGGACTGCATGGGGTTCCAGTGTCTATTGTATCAGACAGGGATCCCAAATTCACTTCGAGATTCTGGAAGAGTTTGCAATTAGCTACGGGCACAAAGTTAAACTTCAGTACTGTATTTTATCCTCAAACAGATGGACAGAGTGAGAGGACAATCAAGAATATTGAAGATATGCTTAGAGCATGTGTATTAGAGTTTCAAGGAGTTTGGGATCAGTATATAGCTTTGATTGAATTTGCTTATAACAACCACTACCACAGTAGTATTGGAATGGCACCTTATGAGACATTGTATGACAGAAAATGTCGATCGCCTCTGTATTGGGATGGAGAAGGTTTGAGAATGGTAGAAGGCCCAGAACTGCTACAGGATACTATAGACAAGGTGAAACTGATCAGAAGTAGAATTAAAGAAACTTAAGATAGACAGAAGAGCTATGTGGATCAGCACGGAAGGGATATGGAGAGGGGTATTGAGATTTGGTAAAAAGAGTAAGTTAAGCCCTAGGTACATTAGTCCTTATAAGATCATTGAGAGGATAGGACCTTTGGCATATAAGTTAGCTTTACCGAATGAGATCAATTACATAATGTATTTCATATAAGTATGCTCCGAAGATACCAATCGGATCCGACATATGTGATATCGGCTCAAGTGATTGAGGTTGCTAGTAACTTAAGCTATGTTGAGGAGCCAATCAAGATAGTGGGATCTCAGATCAAGCAGTTGAGAAATTGAGTCATTCCATTGGTACAAGTCTTTTAGAGAAATCACTCAATTGAGGAAACAACTTGGGAAATGGAGGAACATATAAGGAGACAATATCCTAACCTGTTCAAACAATCAGGTAAGAATTTCGAGGACAAAATTTTTTTTGAGGAGAGAGTTATAACATCCAGTTACCCATGTTAAGACTAGAATAGTAAATATGAGAGATTATTGAGAAATTAGAAAATGCATTTCATGTTCATCAATAATATGCACATACACGTGAATATTAAATTGTTGCACATAAAAGTAATTGTACATGCATTCATTAACATTTTCCAGGTATAATTGATCTATAAATGTGATTATATTTGGAATTGTGAATTGTATGTGTTAAAGAATTGATTTAAAGGGTATATTTATTAACTCAAAATTTTTAGTAAAAATATTTGCGAAAATTATGAAATTTAAAGGTATTTTTGGACTAAGAAAAATGCCAAATGACATTCAATTGATGAATGGCAGTAGAAATTTTAATAAATGACATTAGGATTTAATGACAAGTGGCATTGAAAATTTGGGAGAAATTTTGGTTGAAAATTGGAGATAAATGGACTAGTAGATTAAAGGACCAAACGTGGGACCATAGGAAAGTGACAAGTGTCACTACCACTCACCCCTTACTTTTTTTTTACCAAATTAAAGACCATGAAATGGTCTTTCACTTGACCATTCACGACATATGCTTCATTTCTTCATCTTTCTCTCTTCCTCACTCACGACAGTCTCTTCTCGAAGCATCAAATGGAACTTTGCCTTCTTTCGTTGCTAGCCACTTAACTATCTAGCTATCTTCTCCCTGTTGCTAAAAGACCCAACCCATTTCACCTTGAAAGTTGATTTTCGTGGATGTTGAAGGAGCTAGGGTTCTTGGAGACTTTGATGAAGCCTTGGGTAAATCAAGTACGTGACCTATTACTCATTATGGCTTTGATGAATGAAGCACGTTTGATAATAGTTAGAGGTTAAATGTTCATAAATCACTACAAGAAAAAAGACATTTAGCGACGGAAATTACCGACGGAATAACCAAAAATTCCGTCGATAATAATGTTGCCGACGGAATATAACGACAGCACGAAAACGTCGGTGATACGGCCGTAGCTAATTTTACCGACATAAATTTACTGTGAGTCGCCAAATTTAGCGACGGACAAAGAATTACCGTCGCTAATATTTACCGACAGCGCAAATCATTTCCGTCTATAACTTAGCGACCGAAAAAAAGTTTTCCATCTGCAAAAATACCGACGGAAAAAATAAAACCGTCGGTAAATTTTGAAGCTAAGTACCGACGGAACAGATCTTATTCGTCGGTAAATACATGACAATTACTGACAGAACAGATCTGTTCCGTCGGTATATATCTTACTTGTATACCGACGGAACAGACCGTTCCGTCGGTAATTGTTGTTATTTTTTTTAAAATTTCATTTTATTTAATTATATTTAATTACATTTAATTTGTTAATGATCGTAACATATAAATTATATTTAGTTCA
>JAOSBN010000006.1:35315646-35328795 GCA_027563595.1 Erythroxylum suave | reverse complement strand
ACAACAATATAAGAGAAATTATAAGAAAAATCACAAATCGAAAGCAATAATTGAATCTAAAAAATTAATGAGAAAATTCCTTGGTTTTGGGTCACCGATGTTATCATGCTATCATATATCCTCGATATAAAATTGCAATCATTAATAACATTCATTGGGGAAATTTCTCTTAAGTGTAAGGACTATGAACATATATCCTAGCATTCTTATTAAACAACAACCTAGATATGATCATAGGTATAATTGAATAATAGCATTAAGAATCAAAAACCAATGAGCAAGTGAAATACATGTACGACATGTAATCAATCTAGTGAATATCTCCTTAGAATTTTCCAATTCTAACGTAGAGAAGACAATCCTAATTACTACTTGTGATTACTGAAACTGAACGTCATCTTTCGTTAATCTAGTGATTAAACCAATTAATCTCTAGTTGCGAATCTAGAGACCAATGAATTCAATTAGAAAGAATAGATCGGAAGATATTCAATGTTCAATAACATCATAAACTTTATTGAACATCTCACACATAATAGTGGATAACATGAATCCCCTCAACCAAGACAATAAGATTAGCTACTCATAACAGAATTGAAAACAAAAGAAATAACAAAGTATAAAGTCTCCATCCCTGGTCCTTTACTGAAAAATACGAAAAATGCTAAAGGAAGAAGTGCAGAAAAACGTAAAAACTGAAAAAAAAAGATGCAGAAATGAAAATCTATCCTAAACCTAGTCTTAAGCTTGCGTGAACCAGTATCCTCTCTCTTTTATGCTTGTTTTTCCCCTTATCTTTCATTAATTCTCTTCCGATACTGTATCCCCCAATTTTAGGTAGTCAATCCCTTTGAAAGATGGCAATATAATCTTCAAAGATTGTGAGAATCACGATTTTGACTTTTGAAAAGTGATCTGCAGATTTATTCCATCCTTAGGCGCGCCCACACTTAGTCACAAAATTGTTGTCAGATTAATTATTTCGGATTTTCTTCATTCCTTTGCATCTTTTTGATTTAATTTCATCTACAAGGTGCTGAAAACCATCTGTAACAATTATAAGATAATTCCATTAATTTTGAATAATAATTTCAATATATTAACGATAATTAAGTCCAAAATAAGTGTAATTTAATGACTTAACAAATTACCCCACACAGAACCTTTGCTCGCCCTTGAGCAAACATGTCAAACCACTACACTTACTCAATTCATCTTTCACAAGATCAAGTGCTCACAATCCATTAACTTGGCCCAAAGAGACTTAAGTTGCAACACATATCATAATCGCTTTTCACCAATGCAAATAAACGCAGTCAAAATAAGACATCTTTGTTCAAAAGCAAACATGAAATCAAAATGAATTCTTCTCACGGATTTCGCTCTTACACTCAAGTGTTTGAGGGTGGAGTGTTTCGCTCAAATCTCACTCTAGCATGTTACACTACCATAGGCCTGCAATTTCACCAGTTTCATTCAGATCACATGAGCTAATAGATCATAAGGGTTTTATTAAGGGTTGTAATGGGGCTACGTTTAAAGGTAAGGTAAAGTGGAAAAGGGTTAATCACAAGCATTCGCAAAGTAAAAAGTAAAAGGGACACACAAATTAAAACTCTGAGATAAACATGAATAAAAAAAACTACAACTACTCATTACTAACTAGTACCACTATATTTTGTTCTTTTATTTCTTCTTTTTTCTTTTTTCCTTATTCTTTTCTTCTTTTCTTTCTTTTTCTTTTTTTCTTTTTTTTTCGAATAACGCTAAGAACGCGGGAAAACAATAAGAATAAGAGAAAATAATAAAGAAATGAGTAGAATTATTTATAAAAATATCTCAGAACACAATGTAACATAAAAGTCCCAAATTACTCAATGCTTCATTCAACTTATGAAGGGGAAAAGATAATGGGGTTTTTGGTTTTAATGTGAGGTGATTAATTGACGAAAACAAGGTTAAAGGCTCAAATGTGTTTGCAAACGGAAAATAACTAGGTGAGTCAATTTTAAGCTAAGGGTGTAAAAACAACAAAGGCCTTAATCATTTCTATATCCCATGTGATCAAATAAATTCAAACCGGTTCCATGCAAGTTCTGAAGGCAACATGAATAGAGGAGCATCACACAATTCAAAGAAATAGCATGACATAAAAGTGATGTCATTTAGGCTCAAACTTCGCTTACAGGTTTAATTCAAGAATTCATCTTTATTTCACAATTTACTTCATCACTCAAATGTCAAAATTTTGACTAAGTCTATAAGATTAGTTAATGAAATCAATCAACATGATTAACCTTAAAACTCATTTAGCCCAATTTAATTTCATGCATAAACCCAATCTCATCCAAACTACTATGACAAAGCCTCATGGCTTAACATGCACAACCACACATAAAAATCAAGAAAAACCACACAAAAATCAAAAATATTCACACATCAAAAGTCTAATTCTTTCCCAACACCTAGACCAACATTGTCCTCAATGTTAAAGAAGCATAAAGATAAAGGAAGAGGTGAAAGAAAGCTTCTCTATTATGGAAGTGCCGAAATCAAGGTGTTGGCGGAGGTGTCGGTCAATGGTTCGGTGGTGTGTGAAGGTGACTGTGGTGCAGAAATGTCAGCAGCAAAATGTATGGGCTTGGCAAGTCTACGAGGTTCACTTTTCGTCATGCCATTGTGCTAATTTCTTGGAAGACAACCTGCAAAAGAAGAAGACAATATCGCAAATTCCAAAAGCATAAGTTAGGGTGGATGGGTGAGTTAGTAGTGAAGACTATGGGTGGCGTGATTTAGTGGTGGAGAAGTGATGGTGAAAGACTAAAAGGGGTGATGATGTGAGGTAACTCAAATTGAAACAATTAGGAGAGATCATATGAAAACAACAAGGGGAAAAGAAAGGGGAATGATAGAAACAACCAACATTTTTTGTTTTTGCTTCTTTTTTTTCGTTTTTAGATAATTTTTTTTAAAAATTAACAGATAAAAAATTAAAATTGCATAATCAAAAATATTGAATTAAATTCCTAACTAAACTAAATTAAACCTAAAAGTGAAAATAAAAGAAAATTGTAAAAAAATACATAAAAGAAAGGATACCAATGGGGTGCCTCCCATTAAGCGCTTATCAAAGGTCATAAGCTTGACCCTTGGCATATGTAAATCATCCATTATCGAATGGATGCTTGAGTCCAATAGGAAGCATGCTCAAACTCCGTGAGGAGCCTGAACCACCTTCCCTTGAAGTAAGCTCTTTATTAGTACGATGCTCTATGACTTCTAATGAGTGGAACTTCATTGCTTCACCATCATACTCTAATGTCCACTCATCTTTTCGGGCATTTCCCTTCTCCCACCAGGATGGTCTTTGTAAAAGTAATGACAATGTTTGCAAAGACTCAACATCCTGCTTATTACCTTCGGTTTTCAGTTTGCTCCCCTACGGCTCTTCTAAAAACTGTACTTCTTATGGCTCTTCTTGTTCTTCTTCCTCTTGTACCTATAAACAACTAGGAAAAGGAACCAAAATTTGGTTAGCGATAACATGAACTACATCGCTTACCATAGGAGGTTGCACATCCTCCATCTTTTCTCGAACTGTAATCTCTTCCTCATCTAATTCTGTTTGTTCTTCCTTCTTTACCCTGAAAAATCGACTTGGAAAAGGAGGCAGAATCACCTTGTTTTGCACCCCTTTTTGTGTCAATTCATCTTGTGAAGGTATTATGTGTGTAATTTCTTCCTCTTCTTCTCTTCTAGAATTTTTCTGAAGTGGTTCTTGTAGTTCCTTACCACTCTGTAATGTGATAGCCTTTGCGCTTTCTTTGGGATTTATTTCTAGTTGTTTTGGAAAATTTTCAAAACTTTGTGCCTCCATTTGATTAATGGTAGCTGCAATTTGACTTAGCTGGTTTTTCAAATTCCTTTGTTGATTTTCCAAATTTCGAATACTTGCTTTAGTATTTCGCTAAAATGTCAAAGTGTTAGCGGTCAAAGTTTGCAATAGATCTTCCAAAGAAGACTTACCTTTGGCATTTAATGTCATATTCAGATTTTGTCGAGGCACGTATGGTTGTCTAAACTACAGGAATTGAAGAGTGCTCGTCTCCAAACTCATTATGATCTCCTCCAAAGACATCTCATTAGCTTGTGGTGGTGACGACGGAGGTGGAGGCTTGAAGTAGGACTGCTCTTCATAGTAGATCAGTGGAGAAGTGAATCCATACTTTATGTCCTGCAAAAAGGAACACATACAAAAAGAATAACCCAAAAATGAGAAAACTTTGCATACCTTAGCTTATTGGTCATCCCTCGGTACTTGCGAGGCTAAGGGTGTGAAATCCAGCACTTAATGGTCAAACCTAGAAGTTACAATAGATGGAATCTCATTATCATAATAAAGATAGTGTGAATAATCAGAATTAAATACTGATAGTGAGCCATGTCGCTAATAGATCGAAAAATCAAAAAGAGTTGTGAAACTGAAACAAACGGAAGACAAGGTAACCAAGTGCGATGAAACACAAAACAAAAACATCACTAACAAAAATTGTTGAGAAATTCCCCGACAACGGCACCAAAATTTTGTCCTGTTGTTGCTTGCAATCAAATTCAAAAGAAATCACTTCCATTAATACAATTTACTATAGTAATGGTAAGTGGACATCGTTCCCACGAGGAATTTTTAATAGTAAAAGTTAGCAAGTTTGAAACTAAAACAAAATAATGAAAGGGGGGGTTTAGTCATGGAAATATCAAAAAATTATAAGAAAAATCACAAATCGAAAGCAGCAATGAAATCTAAAAAATCAATGAGAAAATACCTTGGTTTCGGGTCACTGATGTTATCATGCTATTATGGATCCTCGATATAAAATTGTGATCATTAATAAATATTCATTGCGGAGATTTCTCTTAAGTGTAATGACTAGGAACATGTATCCTAACATTCTTATTAAACAAAAACCTAGATACGATCATTGGTATAATCGAATAATAGCATTAAAAATCAAGAACCAATGAGCAAGCGAAATACATGTATGACATGCAATCAATCAAGCGAATATCTTCTTAGAATTTCCAATTCTAACGTAGAGAAGTTAATTCTAATTGCTACTTATGATTACTGAAACTGAACATCATATTTCGTTAATCTAGCAATTGAACCAATTAATCTCTAGTTACGCACCTAGAAACTAACGATTCAATTAGAAAGAATAAATCCGAAGATATCCAATGTTTATTAACAATATAAAAAACTATTCAAAACATCTCACCATAATAACAGATAACATGGATCTCATCAACCAAGACAAAAGACATAGCTACTCATAAGTGAGTTGAAAACAGTAGAAATAACAAAGTACAAAGTGTCCATCCCTGGTTCTTTACTGAAAAATACAAAAAATACTAAAGGAAGAAGTGCAGAAAAACATAAAAATTGGAAAAGAAAAGATGCAGAAACAAAAATCTATCCTAAACCTAGTCTTTAACTTGCGTGAACCACCATCCTCTCTCTTTTATGCTTGGTTTTCCCCTTATCGTTCCTTGATTATCTTCCGATACTGTATCCCCTAATTTTAGGTAGTCTATCCCCTTGAAAGATGGCAATATAATCTTCAAAGATTGTGAGAATCTCGATTTTGACTTTTGAAAAGTGATCTGCAAATTTATTCCATCCTTAGGCATCCCCACGCTTAGTCACAGAATTGCTGCCAAATTAGGAATTTCGGATTTTCTTCATTATTTTTCATCTTTTTGATTCAATTTTGTCTCTAAGGTGTTGAAAACCATTTGTAGCAATTATAAGATAATTCCATTAATTTTGGATAATAATTTCAACACATTAATGATAATTAAGTCCAAAATAAGTGCAATTTAATGACTTAACATTAGTTGAATATGAGATAAACATGGTGGATTGAACTGCTTAAAGATTATGATTGCGTGATTGAGTATCACCTAGGAAAAGCTAATGTTGTGGCTAATGAATTAAGCAAGAAATCCAATAGTAATGTGACTCAAGTTCAAACATCGAGGTTAGCAAACTTGGTTCAATCAAGAGCATTCGATGTTGAGATGAATTTGGGTTAGAATGAAACACTATTTGTTACATTAAAACTTAAACCAATGTTACATGAAAGGATCAGGAAAGCATAAAGCAATGATCTAGAATTTGTGAACATTATTGAAAAGTTGAAAAATAATCTAAATTTTGAGTTTAAATTAAGAAATGATACATTGTGATTAAAGTAAAGATTATGTGTACCTAATGTGGATGATCTGAGAAAAGAGGTTTTGGAGGAAGCACGCATAGCAACTTATAGTTTGCATCTTGGTACTACCAACATAGACAATATGTTGAAACAACATTTTTAGTGGCCAAGGATGAAGAAACAAGTAGCCTAAATATTTGACTTACCAAGCATCAAGCTCCAGTTGGAAAGTTACAATCATTATCGATTCTAGAGTGGAAATTGGAAAGGATTACTGTGGATTTCATTACGGGTTTGTTGAGGAATCTGAGGCCACATGATGTGTAACATCCAGTTTTCATACTAAGGGTTAGAACCATATATTTCTATAATTGAGAAATAACACCGAGAGATTAGAAAAAAAAAGCATTTTATGCTCATGCATAATGTTAGCATACACACATGTGTATATTGATTTTGCACACTAAAATGATTGTACATGCATTCATTGACATTTTTAGGGTATAATTGATCTATAAATGTGATTATATTTGGAATTGTGAATAGTATGCATTAAGAACTAATTTGAGAGTGTATTTAGTGATTTAGGAATTTTAGGCAAAATTTAAAAAAAATTGAAAATTTGGGTAATTTTGGACTAGGAAAAATGCCAAGTAGCAAGACAATTGATAAATGGTAGTAGAATTTACTGTCCAATGATAATGGAAATTTTGATAAATTACTTTGGGATTTATTGACAAGCATCAATGAAAATTTGGAGATAATTGGAGTAGGAATTAGAATTGATTGGACTAGATAATGAAAGAACTTAATCCAAACCAATAGAGATAGGACATGTGGCAAGTGACATGTGTCACTTGCCAAACAATGCCCTACCCCATAATGGTTTTAATCTTGCAAGACCATTTCATTGTTTTCATTCTTGCTCCTCTTCTAATTTTTCATGACTCTTGTTCTCCATCTCTTCTCTTCGATCTTTTTCACAAGTTTTTACTCGCCCAACCATCATTACTGTACACCTTGCTCTCTCCTTCCATTTATTACTCTCATCTTTCTCTATGTTTCACTTCTCAAAAAAACCCAACCCTACCACCTTGAAGGATGAAGGACGTGGGTTGTATCGAAAGCTAGGACTAAGTGAAATTTTTTAAGAATTGAAGCTAAACCAAGTAAGTTATGCTTTAAATATGATGGGTTATTGTAAATGGTGTATGAAAGTGTGTGAAAATATGATGAAAGAATGAATGATTTTTTTCCTTGTTTGGTATTGATGATGGGTTAGAGCTATCTCATCATAAAAATGGGGTTGGAAGAGTGATGGTTTGTTGATTATTGATAAGCTGCTCTTGGTAAAATGATTTTTGAGATAGAAAGGTCATTATGATGAATGTGTATATGATATGTTTTGATTTGCTGTATAAGATCAAGCATGGATTTTGAATTGTGTATAGATGACATTTAACTGTAATTGGGGTAAAAATTAAGAGGATTTGGATATAAGCTAGAAATGATAGAATAATCAAAAGAGATGAATTAGGATGAAATTGATCATGAGGAGTGCTAGAAATACATTAGATGTAGTGTTTCTACTGAACATGCATCTGAAATTTTGACATATCTTGACCTAAGGATATCCAAATAGGATGATTCTTGATTTATATTAAACTAGAGAAGAATGAATACAATTTTTATGTAGAAATCGAGTTTGAATTCTGCCTGTAAAAGTTTTGAAATTTTCTTTGAATTTGAGTTTCGAATTATGTCTCTTCTTGTGAATAGTATGTAGTAAATTGTCTATAACTTTCAGAATAATGAACCAAATTGTATGAACATATGTTATTTAGAACCTTATTACATATATTAACAATTGTTTAGAAGAAGGTACTGCTGGAAAACCTCATTTTCTAGGTCATAATGGTCATACAAAACTGACCTGAAAAATAAAGTTGGAAAAGTTAGAAAATAAGTCCTGTTTACTGCTTTCTGTGAAAGTTCGCCGCTGCCAACTCCTTGGTTCGCCATGGCCAACTTGCAAGATTTCCTCCTAGGAATAGTTCCCAACCGCCAAGTCCTTGGTTTTCCATGACCAACTTGCAAGATTTCACGAGGAATTTTCCTCTTGGGAAAAGTTCACCGCGGCTAACTACTGGCTTTGCTGCGACCAACTTTCCAGCACAACTTAAACATGCTTCGGTATTTTGATCATAAATTGTTTTGTAGTGATCTGAATGGAATGATTATTGATTTGCAATAAACTAGAGACATAGGATAGAATTTTTCTTAAGAAATATAATTTTAATTCAGTCTCTACGATTTTAAAATTTTGGATTGAATTTAAGTGCAGGGCAATGTTACAGTTTAAGAATAGTCTAAATTATTTGGAATATAACTTTTGTAATATTGAACCAAATTGAATGATCTTAGGGTCATTAGAAACTTAAGAGATATGAGAAAAAATTTTCTATAAAAAATATCCCTAACTTACTCCATTTTTTTCCTGGTTAGAAAGAACATGGAAAGCTGACCTGAAAGTATGTTTTAGGAAAAATCTGAATTGATCACATGAGTTATGAATTTGATTCTAACGGTTTTATTGAGGTATAAACCCTAATATCAAATTATACTCAGTTAGCTTTTGATATATGAATGACAATGTGATAAGGACAATGAAGGTCCAACACTTGATGCATAAATGTGATATTGAAGTGCTACGTGTATGTGAATGAGAAGAAATAAGTGTATTCTCAACTTAATTGTTGAATGCCAGACCAAGGTCCAATGATGAATGTGAAAGTGATTATGAATCTAAAATCATGTGACTGATTGAAAATATGTGAATTTGATGCATTACATACAAGAATGCATGAAACATAAAGGCAGTTGTGACCAGAGTAACCTCCGAAAAAGAGCTTAAAGCTCAGAATGTGGAAAAGAACTTAAAATTCAGATTGTGAAAAAGAGCTTAAAGCACAAATTGTGTATAAGAGCGAAAGGCTCACTATGTAAAATGAGCCCAGTATCCCTAATAGATACGGAACAGTTATCAATGAGCCTGGTATCCATAATAGATACAGGACAGTTATAGGCACTCGGTCACAACAAAGTAATAAATGAAAGTGAGTCACATGTGCATGGCATGGCATATTCATTTAATATGTATGTTCGAATGATTGCAATATCCTTTTAACTTGTAATTGAATGAGAATGTGAACGTTTTGAACAAAATGTTATGTGATTATATGAATTGTATGTGTATGTGATATAGTGAGCCATCGAGGATGGTCACTTACTGAGTTTGCAAAAACTCACCCAAAATTTGCAATATTTTTTAGGCTCAGAAGGGTTACCTCGTTAGGGTAACGGGCGTATAACCACTGCATTCAAGTAAGAGATAGAGGTCAGGATCAGTTCGCGTTTACATTTGTTTTCTTATTTTTGTATCAAATTGTGTATTCCGTAATTTCTGTACAATGTATAATTGAATATTTCTGTATGTAATAACTTTCCAAAGTAGAAAGGCTTGTCAATGAGAATAATAATAAATGTGATTTTCATGTTACAAAAGAAAAGAATGAGCCCAATTTGATTATTGATTTTTGAATAATGTGCATTGATTAATAAAAAAAATTGTAATGAGTTCGAATGCTGACTGTTCTAGCATGCCACCCTCACGAGGTACATACTCAGATATCACTTAGGATGTCGAGTATATGTCTTGTCAGAGTGGGATGCTACACTTTGTGATAACAAAGCTGAACAACAAATGCCACAAATCCTTATTATCCTAAATGAATAAAATAACTTGATATTAATAGTAACTTCACCAGAGATAAGGTACAAGAAGGTTTTCTATATACTTCCTACATCCTTTTACATTTACAACTTGCAAACATAATGACCAAAGCCCTAAATCAATTGCAACATCAGTTTCAAGTTAGATCTCATAGAGGCTCTAACTTAAGGGAGATGTGAAATATATAATAACATATTGTAATTAATTTATAATTTTTCACACATACAATTAATTATAGATTTTAAGAATTTTTTTAAAAAGATAATAAGGAGGTTTTACTTGTATATAAGTATGATATAGCTATATTAATTAATGATGGCTTTTACATTCCATTTTTATCTCTCTTTTCTTTTGTTTTGTAAATTCTTTTGATTTCTTATATTCCTTAAATTCGTTCAACACATGAAACTTAAAAATAAATGGATTAAAAGCAAAACCATAGTAATAACAAACATTTCCATCAAATCAGAAGCAATCAATGTTATCACTGTATAAAGAAGAATAGACGTAGGGAGAAAGTAAATGTATTGACAATAATGTAATATAAATAAAACACTAGACTAATACCTAAATCACATAACTAGTAGCATACCCTTAGTAAAGCTCCAACAACTTTGTAGCAGTGATGGGCTAATGATAGTTAGTGAGTGATGAAAACTTCAACATAGAGTAAGAAATGAGAGGAGTATGCTCCGAGAGTGACATTAGAGATTTAAAGTGAAATGAGAGTTAGGGAGAATTGATATAGGGAAGTTAATTTTGTTTAACTTAATAGTTTTGCTCAATTCTTATTTTCTATTGGATATTTATTATACACCATATTGATTAATATATTCTTAAAAAATATTCGTACAATTCAAAATAATAATTTAGTATGTAGGGTTAGCCATGGTTGCATGCATCACATGCATGCTTATGTAGTGGAAGTGTCAGAATCTTGACAACACGAAAATCACATAATCATACATGCATGCAAGGATATGTAAAAAACATGAAATAACAAAACTTTTTACCTTTTGTTTCTTACCATTTCTTGTTTCTTCTCCTTATTTGGGTTATTGCAAACACCAAACCCTTCCTTGATCACCCAAGAAGACGCAAAGAAGATGAAGAAACAATGTGTAAGGGTGATTTGATTACGAAACTAGATGAGTTCTAGTACATGTTGAAGGTGATGAAAGATAGGTCAAAGATCTTGTTGCATGCACTTTGATTCATACAACAATAGCATGAATTATATGAACAAGACTTAAGACACCTCTCTCTCACTCTAGAACTCTTCAAGAGCCCTTATGTTATCACTTGTGTGTGTAAGAAGTGGAAGAAGCTCATGTACATAAGTAAAGAACTCACTTATATATCATTTCGTGGCCTCTGTCACAATCGTGGCCTCTTTAAAAAAGGCTCGCTTTCGGCCATGATCGTGGCCCTATAAGTCACTATCGTGACCTGCTTAAACTAGGCCATACATGCTTGTTTTTCAACCGATCTTTTATTCATGTAACCCTTAGGTTCTCGGTTATTTTAGACACTTGAATTAACTCTTAATTCAATCCAATCATTAAGAGCTTCGTGATGTCAATTTTTCGGAATATAAGTGGATTAACACATGAACGCTTCAATAGTTAATTACCCAACTTATGAACCTTTCGACAGATAATTACCGTGCAATTCGTCATTTCACTCTACTATAACCCACTTTAGTTCGGAGTATGGGTTATGTGTCAACTCCTACTAAACTGACTACGTCACATCTAGTCCAAGTGATGTTAGTTCTTGTCCTGGGATCTCATTACTTTTATGTGTCATTGAAGACTTTCTTCATGACACATAACTGCTCTGGCCAGAGACTTCCGAGTAATGACCTTGACAATAGGTCGTGGGTATCATCTCCTTCTATCAGGAGTGGTGAATTATTTATTAGCTACCCAATTACCTTCGAATATCAATAGTTGTACCCAATCATCATTCTAAGAGTGACTACGTCTTGAGGTAACAAGGAATGATGTCAAAGTACATGATTAGTATCCAAGATCTCTTTGAGTACCTCAAGTCTTATGATATTTTTACCACTGTTATGATGAGATTGTTCATTAATATTCGAGAGACCATCCATATGATAATTTTATAATGGGTCATTTAATGTAATTACTATCTTTAGTAAGCATTCACATGTTAACTCTAATTATATAATTGAAATAGATAAAATTTTATAAAATTTATTATTAAAGTAGAGAAAATATTATAAATAATCTTAAATATGTTTCTTTTTAATATTTAACTTATGAACCTGTAATAAGCTATGTTTAAAAAATCTAACAATTTAACCGTAAAAACCTTAAACCATTTAACTATCTTGTTCAGTTTTTAATTTTCAGTTTGATTACTTTAATAACTCTTGTTGTTAAACATTTTATTTTTTAATTAATCAGTTAATTTTTAAAATTAATAAATTATATAAATTAAAATTAATCAATTAATTTCACTTAATAATATCTTTTTCAATTAAACTTCAAATTTTAATAACAATCTCTTTCAATTATATTTCAAATTCTTTAATTTTATTCAATATTTAGTCAGTTTTATAAAGATCTAATATCGATTGAACCTTTTAAACTTTAAATCTCTATTTGAATTTCTGTCTAATTTTTAAAACATTATTAATAAGCATACTCATATATTTGCATATTTTGATAGAAACTTTTTTCATTTTGATTACGATAAGTAGTGGTTGGCGAATTGAGAAATTAAAAGAAAGGAGAGAATTTATAGAACAAGAGAAGACAAGTCAAAGAGAGGATGAACAAAAAATTAAGGTAAAACATGAAAAAAGATCAAATATAACACAAGTAGTCATATTGAAAAGGAACTCCATGCATGCAAAATTGCAAATACATGAAGCTACCTTATTGCAAATACATGAAGCCATCTTGATTATTCTCAAGCACATAGACAGGACAAAGATGACCCAATTAAGAGTTCAACTTCTGATCGTATTCTCAGGTTAATTCTCCTCTCTCTCACCCACAAACACATATACGTAGCTATTACAACAACATATCTTTAACAGTGCTTGGTACAGAAACAACGACGGCGGAAGCCACGGCAATGTCCCCCTGGGAAGCCCTCCGTTTGGCAAAC
>JAOSBN010000006.1:35291018-35308994 GCA_027563595.1 Erythroxylum suave | reverse complement strand
CCTCCTCTAATTCTACACTATAACAACCATCAAATGTCCCTTTTTGTCCTCCAACATAAGCCTTATAATCTTTAGACATAAGAAATCTTCCAATTCTACCCCCTTCTTTCATTTAATCCAAAGACTACTTACTGTAGGTCATAATCTTATACCCTAAATCATACACTAATTTAATTCTAGCTTAGGCATAATAATTAAACTCCAAATCAAAAGGTTTAACTAGCAAGACCACAAAAGTTATTCAAATCATGCTTAAATAAATAAATAAAAATTTAAGGCCCAACAAAAGGTTTATGCCCTTATTGTTAATAGTGAATGGCAATTCCAAGGCTACCATTCTCTTCTGCATTGTTTCCCTTTGCTTTAAAATACTAATCATAAAGATATTATTTTCTGGAACCTTCACACGAATGGTCACTTCACTAATTCATCTTGCCACCAATTATTTTCTCCCACTCAAGCAAGGGCTCCTTGGTCTCATCTATTTTGGAAAAGTGCTATATGTCCTAAGGCTTCTTTCATTGCTTGGTTGCCCATAAAAAATGGGCTCCAAATTAAAATTCAATGACAAGGAAAGGTGGACATTACTTGTCTCCTTTGTAATAGAGCAAATGATGATCGAGATCATTTATTTTTCAACTATTTCTACACTGAGTCAATCTGGAATAGAATCTTGCACTTGTTATCTATTCCTTTTTGTCGGTATAATTGGAAGCATATTCTAAACTAGATGATTAATAACATAAAGAAGGGTCAACCTAATTCTACCCTTCTCAAGGTTGTGTTCACTATCTCGATTTATTATGTTTTTGGAAAGAAAGGAACACTCGACAATTATAGGAGAACAAGGATGACCAATAAAGGCTCACGAAAAAAATCATCAACATGATCTAAGAGTATATGCTTGCCAAAAATGCAAAGATAGACATGAAGACTAGATGGTTAGCTACATATAGTTTGTTCTAATGTTAAATCTTTGATGTCCTTTCCCCTTTTGTAATACTTTGGTAGGTTCATCTCTTGAACTCATTGTATGATGTAAAAAGTTTCCACTATAGTAATACATGATTCATTTTCCAAAAAAAAAACAAATTCTACAATTGAAAAAATGAATTATTGTTCTCTCTATGAACAATATGTCTCTAAATAATCTTACTGAAGAAGATAATTGTACTCTCATTAACCTACTTATTGACATGATAAATTCATAATTATCTCGAAAAAAAACTCTTTGAATTCATTTTGGAATTGAATCTTTTAATGTCTTATAGCCTTTCTATTATACATCAAATATATCAACAAAGGCATTAGTTTCAATTGGATGTATTATTAGGAGATTTGAATTTATCAAATTTTATCTAACTCTCACTACTTATTTTGAGAATCATTATCCTATAAATATATATTAAAGAAAACATTTTATTTAATGGGTCTATAAAATTATATGATAGATCTCTCATAACCTTTTATTCAAATTTAATTCTAAACTTATTAGATAATACGTACTTCAACTAAACGTAATATCCCAAAATCATTAACTTTGACTCTTTCAAAATCTTAACATTTCATATCTAATATGAAATATTATCAATTGATTTAATTGGAACTACTAAAGGTAAGTTATTATACTAGACATAACTATAGAAGAAATAAACATTGCATCATGCAATATCTTATATGACAATTTTCTTTTTGCTCAAATCCATACTCTTATAAATCTAGTTATGGATATGTTCATATTCATTAAAGAATTTCATTCTCTATAAATAACAAAAAAAATTAGATGTCACCCATCGATCTCATTGAAGTGCTTTAACATTCTCAATGCTCAATTTTTGGTTAAATTTGACAGTACAACAAAGGGGACTTTTAGTGTCTAAAAACTTCGTCACTAAAGGTCCCAAAATTGTTGCTAATAGTCATTGGTGACAATTTATTTTTTTCACCAAAAACATTACTAAATCCCCGTAATAGAAAACTGTAGGCAACTTTTTTCCTACTCATCACAAATTATGTTTTCCTACGTTTTATTTTCATACCAAAAATATATATGTGAAGTTTTGGTAAATCATCACCAATAACTTTTGGCTATGCTTTTTTTTTTGTAGCTAAATATTATTAGCTACGTTTTCAAAAACGTAGCCAAAAGTTTTTAACTACATTATGAAAAAAGTAGCCAAATGTTTTTAACTACGTTTTTTTAAATGTAATCAAAATTTTAATATACATTATAATTAAATGTTATATCATGTTAATTATCATTATTTGTGACATTTTTAATACATATTATTGTATGTGATATTTAGATTTTTTATTGTTAATTTATTATACAAAAATGATTGATAATTTGAAGCATTATATATAAAAAGTAAAATATCATTAAATTATACCAACAAAAAGAAAATTCTTCGTATATAAGATTTTAATTACAACCTTAACAATTTTTATAAACAAAATAATAAATACAAAGATTGGTTTACAAATTGTAAATGTTAAGATTTAAAAAAATTACAGCATAATAGGGATGAATAGCTAGGTTTATCCATCTGGATGAGAGCAACTTCATACCTTAGCTAACATGTACGAAAGAACATGACCCAACTTCATACCTTATTGCATTGCCTGCAAAAATTATAGTATTTTGTGAACAAAAGAGGATAAGTTACAACAGAAAATAAAGAATATAACCCTTTTTTGAAATAAGAACTCAATTTATAATCTTGTTGCTGACTTGAAACTTGTTGTGCCTAGTAAATCGCCGTTCCTATATTGTCTCCGCCAGCTATGTTCCTAATCATTATTATATGGTGCTTTTCACAACAAATACCTTAAACTAGGAGTGAGTTGATAATGGGGACAAAATTATAGTTGAGCAAGATACCATATACTACCATTCATAGATCAACTTTTGCTCTTTTACGAGCAGTCAATTGTTTTTCAAGAATTACTAATAAACAATGTGACCTTGATGGAACCAAATATCATGACTCCCCTGGAGATTTGAACACCCTCTTCTCCCTGAAGATTTCATTAAAGGTAGAGTAAAGATCACATGAAGAACATTATTTGGTCTTAAGTGCTTGGCAATTGACGCTAATATATGCTTTTAGTTCAAAAGAAAATTATACAACTTTGGAATTTGTCAACGTGATCACTAAGTAGGATGAGAAAAAGAAAAATAAAAAAAGTAAAAAATTGTCTACGAATTAAGCTCTTTAAAGATTTCCTAAAATTCAAAAGGAAATAAAAGATATCAAAAATTGAAGAGCATAATTAGACATATAAATTGTCTGCCAGTTATGTATTTCAAGATCTCGATTTTTATTGTTCATTTTGTATAATCTTTACTATCACTTCACCAAAAACACCGTCCATTCTCTCAAGAAAGAGAAGAACAATATGTGCCCATGCAAAGGTCAGTCAGTGTGTGAGTCTGAGTTTGAGCGTGTATGAAAGAATCACACCAAAAGTAATGAAGTCCAGAAAATCTGCAAGCAAACTAATACACACCTTCCTGGGTTTGTGGACTAAAATCAGCTGAAGAGAGCCTCATTCTAACACAAGACTATTAAATCTTCAATTAATATTATACCCATCACCAGATGATATAAAACCACTCTTAACCATATAAATTGACTACCAAATCACCACAAAAACCACTTAACAGTTCTTCCACTCAACCCCCGCTCTCTACACAATACCATTTCTTCAATCTTTGTCCTTCCGATTCAAAGCCCAACTAGGCTTCAAAATTTCAACTACTAACCAATCACAAAAAAAAGAGATCACATCCAATGAAACTTCACCATAAAGCCAATACCAAAGAGAACCCACAAGAAACCAACTTCTTGAATTTTCAATCGAAGATAATTTTGCTACAAAACATGATCGATTTCAGCCTCATCTGGTTGCTATCCTCTTCGCCCACAACCACCCAAGTTCTTTAACCATTAACCCCAAAACACTCTTGCAACAAATCACCAAGTGAAATCTCGCACTTACGAAAAGGAGGGTAGGGTCATTAAGAGGATCAATAAGATTCTATTTCCAATTTATGTGATTTTTTTAGTCGAAGAACTTGATGAAATCTCCTCTGTTTGCCAACAACATCGGCCATTGTTACGGTGGTGGAGTACGACAGTAACTATGATAGAAATGGTGGAAAAGAAACAGGAGAGGAGAACGAGAAAATGGGAAAAAAAAACCTAGCTACCACTAGAGAGAGAGAGAGAAAGAAGCTTAAAGTGAGGTTTTTTTTTAAGGAGAAGGAGAAGAGGCGTAAAAAGGTTTTTGTTTTCCTTTCCCTCTAAACTTTAGCGTTATTATTTCCCTCTTTTAACTATTATTTGGCGACGATTGTTGAAATCGTCACCAAAAATCTAATTAATTTTACAAAATCAACCCTTCTACGACATTTTCACGAAAGTGTTGCCAAAGGTTACTCTTTTGGACAATTTTATGAAAGTGTCACCAAAAGTTACTTTTTTGTGATGATTATGCAAAAGCATCGTCAAAAGTGGCGATGAAATTTGAAATAGTCACAAAAGGGCTACTCTTTAGTGACGATTTTAAAAATGGTCGTTACAGACTTAACCAAATGTTTACTTTTTGGTGACGATTCTATAAATCATTGCCAAAGATCAAATATTTAGTGACGTTTCTTCAAATTTGTCGCAAAATTCGTTTCTTTGCTATACCTTTAGTGACTATTTTTAAAATTGTTGCCAAAAGATTAACTTTTAGTGACTATTTTTCTAAAATCGTAGCTAAATGTCGACATTCAGTGACGATTTTGAAAATCGTCACTGAAAGTGAACCTTTTAGTGATGTTTTCTAAAATTGTCGACAAATATTAAAATCGTAGCAAAAAAATGTAGCCTTTCTCCTACTTTGTTGTAGTGTGAACAGTTTAAACTTTTTAAAATTTTAAATCAATATTTCATTTAATACACATGACTATATCATTTAAATTCATTAGTAATATATTAAAATAAAATTATCATCCTTTTATGAATTTTTATTACATTTGATCCATTATATGTATAAGATTTAACAATTCAATACCATCATGATGCTTTCACAAAAGGTTAATTTAGTTATTCTTTAACTTATGCAGTTAGTTATTGCTCTCTTCACCATGACCAACATATAGCTCCAACTACTTTAAGTTTCTACCAATAACTGATAACAAGTGTCGCCAGTCCCAACAACGGTCCTGATGAGTCTAAACGTAACAATTGCCCAAACTAGACATATGCTTCTCCTTGATAACTATCGCTAGTAGTTCATCGCCTGCTACTAGTCTTCATGTTAATTCACATCAACAACATCACCAAAAGCTTCGATTCATCTTTTCCCCTCGTCAATGGCCACAAACATAATTAGAAAATACAAACCAACGCTTAGAAAACTCAACCACAAAACCCAAAACGAACATACATGACCACGAATTTTGACGCAACTATTGCTTCATCAGCAATCGCACAACTCCAAAGCCCGTACATTTATCGCAACATAGTAAACAACTAACACACAAAACCCACATATTCAATAAAGCATTTCCATAAACCCAACCCTAAAATATGGGGTTTAATAATTTCCAAATTTTGGCTTTCTAAAGGGTTTAATATGAACTATTCATATTATTATTCAAATCTAACAAAATTTTGGAATTTAATGTAAATTTAATTTGAAATTTTAGAAAATATTTATGGTTTACAAAAATTGCAAGAAATTGATATGAACTTTTTCAAAATTTTCTATTCACAGTTTGCAATTTTCAATTCCAAAATTAAATATCAATAATAATCAACAACGTTAATCAATTTATAGAATTAAAAGATGACATTGATAATACTATTAGGAAATCAGGGTGGGACCGAATCCCACACACAATGGAATAAATATGAACTTTTTGTATGATTTTTCGAAGCTAATATCACTTAAATTCTATAATATGATTAACATATAAAACATAATAAAGTATAAATCATAATTTGTTATTTCGAAACTTGATCAATTTTCTTGTTGTTTCCCTCAAACAATTTGGAAAATCAACTCATTTTAACCATAATAGTTGCATATGTTGAATCTCGTTTCTAAAGCCCAACTATCTGGAATATCAAAAGACATGAACGAATTATCCTATAAGGTTATTTCTATAGGATCTCCCTAGCCAAAACTAGTTTAGACAGTGGAATCACAAATTTATCTCTTCATAATAATTGTAGCTCCATGTCTCTAGTTTATTTGAAATAATAATCGTCTCATTCGGAACTCTACAGATCAAGATATGATTAAAATACCGAAGCATGTTCAGTAAAACAATCAATTCATGCTGTTTCGGTCGTTACCCTCACTTTCTCTCCATCAATCTTTTTCGAATCAACCCCAATGGATGCCAAAATTTTATGGAGAGATAGAGAAATATGTTAGGAATCTATTAGTTTAATAATCACTTCATTTAAAGATCGGATGATAAAGTTATGGCCAAAAAAGTCAGACCTGATTATGTCCTCAATCATATTGTACCTATCTTGGGACAATTGGAATAACTTTCACTAGAGAGATCAGATTAAGGTCATCTTAGGACGGTTTTGAAGAGGACTTCTAAATCTATAACTTTTGTGAAGATCCAAAAAGATATTTTTCCATTTGGAGGGTCAAAACATGGGTTCGCCGCAGCAAAACTAGGAAATATTTCCCAGGACCTCTCGGGAAAAGTTGAAACCTTCTAACCTGCAACCCTGACTCAACATTTCAACACTGAAATACACATACACTTCATATCAATTCAACTACTAAGTACTTTTGTTAAATTCTTAAATCTCACCTCAAATAATTAATCCCATACAACCTTTCCAATCTATAACAAGCTATTCTATGGCAAACAACAATTTGCAATCACATACCTATTCCTCTTTCACAACCATCATCATACACAAAAACAAATCCTCAATTTCTCATTCTCATTGCTACACAAAGTAAACAGTTGAACAAGCTTTAGTTTCATATCAATATACACATCACAACTTAAAACAAAATACCAAAGATGCTCATGTTTGATATGCCTATAAAGCTATCCAAAATGTTCACTAACTTGGTACAAAAGTCTTTAACTATCCTGGAGTTTCCGATGCCTTGCAAGGGTTGCTAACCATCTTGTTTTGCACCTGAGAAGTGGAAAATGGATGGGTTGAGCTACACAGCTCAATGGATAATATATTTATAGCCATCAGCAATTGACCATAATTCAAGCATATGTATAGGTATAGCTAGCAATTCAAGAATTCTCAATCTATTCTAGCAATTCAAACATTAATCAAATTAGTTCAAAATTCATAACACATAACATAAACTTTAGCCATCTAACACAACACTCAAATGCATCATACTTGATAATTCAAAAATGCAACGCATAAATAAATGGCTCGAGAGTTCCGTAGAACGAAACAGAGAAACCGAAGTTTACTCCGTGAACAAAACGAGTCCAATTTCTCAAGATCTTGTGGGCTCAAGCGGGCAGCTGGGAGAAGGCTATTGGTTAACGTACACGTGATTAACGAAACGGTTTCCTCTCTTACCCAATCATAAACAAATTTCATGCTCAATTTAGTCAAACACAAATTCGTACTCTTATGCTTCTTTTGCCTTTTTTCTTCTTTTCTTTTATATAAATAACATATTTTTCAAGACATAACATAATCATAATCCATCATGCATTTTATAACATTCACAACGATTTCAGATTTTAAACAATTCAAAAGCAGCAAATCGACATACACACACATAGGCAAGAATTTGCCCAATTACACAATAGCTATAATTACATTACCCACCTAAATTGTTTCCAAAAATCCAACTCAAGGTTGTCTTTCCTCTTGCTCTTGGGTATGATTCTCTTAGTTTCCTAAAACAAACTAATTTCTCATTCAGCCCACATTCAAATAGAAATTTAAAAAGCTTCAATAATCAAGAGTAAATAATCGAGCCTAAACTTAACTTTCCGATAATATATCTAAGATAGAAAACTAAAACCTAGTTTAGAAATTCATGAAAAATCAAATGGGTTTCTCTTATCCTCTTCTTTCTTCCAACATTAACCCATTTCTCTCTCTAAGCTCTTTTATGTTTCTACCCAACCAAGAAGAAGAGATGAAACTTACCTAAAACAAGTTAGTTTCTCTTCCTTTTTCTTCTTTCTCCTAGCTTCCACGACTCTTCTTCTTCTTTTCTCCTCTTTCCCACGATTTTCTTCTTCTTTTCTCTCTTCCCACGATTTTCTTCTCTTCTTCTAATTCAAGAGTACATTTTATCTTTTTCCTATTTTACCCTTCATTTGTCTTGTTCTTCCAATTTTACCCTCTTTTGTCTCTTTATCCATTAACTCCTTAAGCTAACTTAATTCTAACATTCCCATATTAATTCTAACTTAATTTTAATTTTTCCATCTACTTCTAATCTCTATTCATGCTTACTAAATTTAATGGCCCAATTCTAAGATAATAAATAAACAAACAAATTATAATTAAAATAAAAATAAATAAAATAAAATAAAAAGTAAACAAATAAATTGATAATAATTTAAAAAATTTTGGGGTCCAATAGCATAAGTGTTGGGCCTCTACTGATATCAATAGAACTTGTTGAGAGAACTCTATAACTGTGATAGAGAGGGTTAGACAAGAAATGATAGCTCTTTTAGAGCGTAGGCTTATTTATAATGGGCTTTAGGTATTTTAGTAATTTAATTAAAATTTAATTCTAATTTTAATTAAACTTTAATTAGAATTATAATTAATTCTAATTAAATACTAATTACGCTCAGATAAAATTTAATATCTCATATTGATCCTTATTTATTAAATATTTTATATTTAATTATAAAGTTTCTTAAGCTTCATATTCAAATTCAACTTGATTAAAAGACCTTATCTTTCTTTAACTCATTTATTATATGTGACCTATTAGGTTCCTAAATATATTGGCAATAGATATAAATTATAACTCTAAATTATATATAGGATTAAATTAATAGAACTCTTTTAATTTGTCTTTAAGCCTCTAATTAAATAATTTATATCCATATATCAAGATTGACATCTAGCAATACATCATGACTGCTCAAATATTTAATAGTGTTAAAGTTGTTTAGACTAACCTTTTTGCTCACGATTTTTTTGTACAATTTGATATTTTCATCATACAATGTTTCGATCAGACATAAAGCATATAATCAATGTCTACTCTATTTAAGTTCATTCATGTTGGTTCTCTATCATTAGCAATTGATTCAATTAATATTTGTTGGTGGCTTTGTTATGTTTTTTATAATAGTTTATGCCCTACAACCAATTACTTAGTTGTAGTTTATTGGCTTAATTATTTAAAAGCATTCTTTATCATCATGCACATATTTAGATGTATATATAAAGTCCATGAGATAAATAAATTGCAAAAAAAAATGATGAGATCATAATTATAAGAATAATATTACATTTATATATTATCCCTGAATTATTCATAGTCATTGTTTTATTAAGGTTGGACATTAATAGAGCATAAAATGACTAGCATATCTTATGATTTTTCCTTATGAAGGAAGTAGTCAATCTCATAGACTAAAATATGAAGATACTTAAACAAATGTGTATGTACTTATTAGAGAACAAGTTCATTAAACTAACTCTATATGAGATTTCCATTTGGAACATTACTTGTATGTCTATAGAAATTTTCATTATGATGATTGCACAAGTGATATTCTCATTGTGATAATTGCATAAGTGATCTTTTGACTTAAGATCTCCAAAATATCTTGTATAATGATTGCTATATTTTAATATCACTTATGACCTATTCTAATCAAGGATAGCTCACAGTCGATAGTAATTGGATATAACATAAACTATATAAAGGTAACTAAGTGATTAATATAGGATTCATTACCCTAAAGTAATTATGAAGAATATTTTGTTGTTTTTTATTAATATTAATTCGATTAATCCTTGGTCAAGATGGAATGACACTTTGAAAATAGTTTTCAAATGTTATTAATTTTAGTTATATTTTGTAACAAGTTAAATCCTTTGTTATTCATGATTAGAACAATACAATTGCTTATTATGATATTAACATTTTTTTGTAATTCTTAAATTTGGTGAGGTTAGGTGATTCTATTTAGTGTTGGTAAAATTGGTCTGACTCGCTACAGATTTAAGTAGTTGAGCTCAAATGTATTTCTAAATCTCTAAATCATTTACAAGGAATCCCAAATTCATTTTTTCCAAATTGATAGGTGTCTTTTCACCTTCTAAAATCTCAAACACACCCATGAATTATTTCTGTTATTGCATTTATAGTAAATTATTTTTTCTCTAAATTGGTTCTCATATCATAATTGAGGAGAGGAAGAAATTAAAGTTACGGTTAATAATCGGTCAAGTTAGATTAGAGCTTAAATTGTCTTGGCTTGGTCCAAACCCCTATATAGATATTTTGAATGTTTGAACCTGATTGAGTTTCAAGTGGTATAAATCTCTCTTAAACCTTAATCGTCCAACTCGTAACTTGACTAAACTCAACCCGACTTGAACCATCTTCAATCCATGCTTATAGTCGTTGATGGTCAACTTCTCTTCACCGAAGATCCAAACTTCTACCATTAAATATCAACAATCTTTTAGCAAAATCATCCAACAGTGATGACAAACAACTCTTATAAATTGATATAGTCTACAAAATTAACCAACAAAGCTGGCAAAGCTAATATGGCATGGTATGATTGTTTTTTAAGTTTCCAAAATATAAAAAGGGACCTAAATACTTAACCTTTTGATTTTAGGTTATGTTTTCTACGTTATACAGCTAGTTCAGTATAATCATATAGGGGACAAAGTGACTCGAGAGAGAGAGAACAAAAAGAATAGGTAAGGATGAATAAAATATGAAATAAGTGATTAAAAGATTAATAATAACAGAGAAAGTGAAGCAAAAGGAATGATAGAAAAGAGGATGAAGCAATAAAAAAGAGAGGAGGAAGCAACATTATGGCAAACATAAATAAGTGAAATTATATATATATATATATATATATAGGTTTTAAATTGAGTCAGACTGTAAAATATGATAATTTGAAAAAAGAGTCAAATCCTAATCCTAAGTTTGATTAATTTAAATTAACATTATTTACTTCAAATCGAATCAGATTGCAAGCTTTTGATCATCCTTAACCAAAGTTGTTAGACTTTCTTATTTTTATTTTTGTATCTTAGCAAGTTAGAAATGGGAGAAGACATGCATTTGATCTGTATGCTAAGAACATAGCATCATAGCATCACATAAGATACTACATATGGCACTATACACATACAATGTGGCTATAAAGATCATAGTTAAGGTTTGTAACAAATGTTGACGACAAAAGGACATGTATTTTAATATCAAAACTATAGGGAAATTATTGACAGTTTTATAAATTATAAATTATATGTTGAGATTAAGAAGTCCACAAGAATCTCTAAGCTAAATCCCAGATATTTTTAATACAGTGGACATGTCCACATTATTAGCCAAACCTTTGGTTGCTACGTGTCCATATTAATGGCCAAGCCTTTCGTTGCATACAATGCTATTGGATTTAAAGAGTTGAAAGAATATACTTGGACTTAGTCAAAGAAACGTGTCAGTATGCTTGCTAAAGGTGTCAATATGCTTGTTTTTGAATAGGTATAGTCAGTAGTGTAGTAGTTACTGGTTTTGATCATTTATCATTATGTTTGTTACTATTTTCAAATAGTTGTTTAGTCCTAATTCTCAGGGATGTGTTGCGATGATTAGGTTGAGTTGTTACGTCTACTTTCTTTTTAAAGTTCTTTAGTGAATAAACAAAGCAAGCAAAAATTGAAACAAAATTTTTGTTGTTCTCACCTTAAGTAGAATTCGTTTCATATAAGCTTTGTTTGGGACCTAGCAATTGGTATTAGGGCTTGCAACAATGTCTACTAATAAGGAACAAATTAAGCATCTAGAAGCAGGCTTCGGTGGCTTACAAGACAGCTTATCTCGCTTGGGACTTGGCATGTCTAATAGGCTGCAACATGTAGAGGAAGCCATTAGCAATATGTCAGATGTCCAACGTCAAAAACAAAATACACCTTCCATGAGAACCAGTGATCTTCCTGGAAATTCTTCCAATGGAAAATTTAGTGATACAAGGGAGGAACGAGGTAGTGATGATGGCGGGTGAGCACTATTTTCCTCAAAGTTAACAAAACTTGAGTTTCCCAAGTACTTTGGAGATGATCCCATGGAGTGGTTCACCAAAGTAAACCAATTCTTTGAATATCAAGGAACTCATGACACTCAAAAGGTGTCTTTAGCTTCCTTTCAACTACAGAGCAAAGCGAATCAATGGTGGCAGTGGTTACATCGGGTGTACAAGGAAGATAGTAAAGTCGTAACATGGGAATTATTTGTTGAAGAATTATGGGGTCGATTTGGTCCTACTGATTGTGAGGACTTCGATGAAGCATTGTAAAAACTAAGGCAAGTCGGATCCCTAAGAGATTACCAAAAAGAATTTGAGCGATTAGGGAATCGGGTGCAAGGTTGGATGTAAAAGGCATTGATCGGAACATTTATTGGCGAACTTAAGGCAGAGATAGTAGATGGAATTCAAATGTTCAAACCAAAAAATCCTTGAAGGACGCAATTAACCTTGCGAGGATGAGGGATGACCAACTAAGTCGTCAGCAAAAATTTGTCAAACCAATAGCTTGGACAATAGTTGACTCTCCTTTGTCAATAGTAGTCAAACCAATAACCCCAATAAAATGATTGACATGGGAAGAATTGTTGAAAGGACACAAGAACTTTGCTTCAACTGTGACGAAAAATTTGTATTGGCCATAACTGTGGAGGCCCTCAACTCGCCTTGCTAGAAAGTGGAGAAGATTAGTCAAATGGTGAAACAAACTTATAAGCTCAACTCGAAATATCTCTTTATTCTCTTGCAAGTTGGTCAACAAATCGAACTATATGTGTTATAGAAAAAATTGGAAACTCTAAAATGGTTGTGCTCATTGATTGTGGGTGGGTCTACTCATAATTTCATTAATGAAAAGGTGGCCAATATACTACAGTTACCTGTCATTCCCACAGAAAGTTTCAATGTCAAGGTGGCTAATGGAAAATCATTAACAAGTAAAGGGTGATTTGAAAATGTCCACATATTGATCCAAGGTATTCCATTTGTCATTACCCTTTATGCTTTACCACTAAGTGGATTGGATTTGGTGCTAGGTGTTCATTGGTTAGAGCAATTGAGCACTGTAAATTGCAGTTGGAGATAATTAACCATGGAGTTCATATGGGCCAACCAAATTCATAAATTCCAAGGAATTGATAGCCAAGCTATTAAGCCCACTTATATGAAGTCTTTTTCCAAAGACATCAAAATACAAGAGCTGTGTTTGCCATGTGTGTTCAACCTATAAATGATGCCTCATCAACACCAATTCATCCTGAAATGCAATAATTATCGCAAAAATTTGAAGATTTATTTCAAGAGCCTAAGCAATTGCCACCCATTAGAGCAATTGATCACCACATCAATTTGAAATAGGGGATTGAGCCAATCAATGTAAGACCTTATAGGTATGTCTATTTTCAAAAAATTGAAATTGAAAAACTAGTTCATTACATGCTAAAATTGAGGCTTATACAACCTAGTAATAGTCCTTTTTCATCCCCCGTTTTGTTGGTTTAAAAAAAAGACAGAAAATGGCTCTTTTGTACTGATTATAGAGCACTTAATGAAGTAACCATTAAAGATCGGTTCCCTATTCCCACTGTGGATGATATGATTGATGAGCTCCATGGAGCTTCTTATTTCACCAAACTCGATTTACGTTATGGGTTCCATCATATACAAATTCACCCCCATATATTCATAAAATTGCATTTAGTACTCACAATGGTCATTACTAATATTTAGTCATGCCTTTCAGTCTTTGTAATGTTCCATCTACATTTCAAGGAATTATTAATACAATATTTCGACATTATCTTTGAAAATTTTTACTAGTATTTTTTATGACATTTTAATATATAGCCTCAATTGGACCATACATCTGGAATGTGTTTCCAAAACCTTTGAAATTTTAAAGCAGCATCAATTTTTTATTAAATTGAGCAAATGTGTATTTGGCCAACAAGAGCTAAAATATTTGGGACATATTGTTACACCATATGGAGTTAAGGTAGATCAGGGAAAAATAAAAGCTATGACAAATTGGCCTAAACATACTAATATCTCTGAGTTACGTGGATTCTTAGGCCTTACAAGTTGCTATTGAAAGTTTGTTCGTGATTACAGTATCATAGCTCGACCTCTCACCAATCTCTTAAAAAAAGGAAAATTGGTATCATAGCTTGCCCTCTCACCAATCTCTTAAAAAAAGGGAAATTTGGGTGGTCAGATGAGGTAGAACATGCTTTTTAGAATCTTAAACAAGCCATGACTACAACTCAAACTCTGGCGATGCCAAATTTTAATGAGTCCTTTGTCATTGAAGATGATGCATCAGAGGATGGCATAGGAACAGTCCTCACTCAACAAGGAAAACTCATTGCATTCATGATTAGAGCATTAGGTGCTACAAAACGTACTTGGTCCACCTACTCCAAAGAGATGTTGGCAATCATTCAAGCCATTTTAACTTGGAGACTATATTTGTTAGGCCAAAAGTTCTTCATAAAAAACGGACCATCAAAGTCTCAAGTACCTGCTAGACCAACACATCTCAACATCATAGCAGTAAAAATGGGTTTCTAAGTTGCTAGGTTATGATTATGAAATCATATATAAATTGAGTAAGGAAAACACTGCAGATGATGCCTTACCACGCCTAGCTAATAGTCCAAGCCTGAATTCCATTACTGTTCCTCAAGCTCACATTTAGGATTCAATTAGGACAGAATTCCAAGATCATCCCTACAAACATATTCATAAGCAAGTATAAGAAAATTCAGGCATTCCTTATTCATGGCGTAATGACTTGGTTTACTATAAAAATCGAGTTGTCATGCCTCCTAACTCAAACACCATCAATCAATTGCTACGAGAATTTCATGATTCCATGCTGGAAGGACATTCAAGTGTACTCAAAACGTATAAAAGATTGGCTCAGCAATTTTATTGGCCTTCAATGTTCAAAACAGTGAAAGAATATGTTGTTGCTTGTCAAATATGCCAACGAGTTAAGGCTAACACCTTGTCACCGGTCGGTCTACTACAACCATTGTTGATCCCCTGTCAAGTATGGGATGGCATTACTATGGACTTCATCAAGGGTCTTCCACCTTCAAACGACAAGTAAACTATTTTAGTTATTATTGATCAACTAAGTAAATCAGTACATTTCTTAGCTTTATCCCATCCTTATACTACGAAGACTAGAGCAGAAATTTTTGTTGAAGGAGTGGTTAAACTACACGGTATGCCTCAATCAATCATTAGTGATCGCGATCCCATCTTCCTTAGCAATTTTTGGAAATAGTTTTTTAAATTATCTGGGACTCAACCACCCGCAAGCGAATGGCCAATCAAAAGTAATAAAACACTATGTGGAGTAATATCTTCGAAGCTTCGTTCATTGTCAACCGCGTAAATGGCACTCTTTTTTACCTTGGATCGAATTTTGGTATAATACTACTTCTCTTTCCTTTACAGGCATGACCCCCTTCCAAGCTCTTTACAGTCGATCACATAGGCACTTGTCCTGTTCATGAAGTAGATCAAAACCTGGCTACTCGAGATGCTTTGTAGAAACAACTTAAAAATAATTTGCACGCTTCCAATAATTAAATGAAGAATCGATTCCAAGAGAAGGGATGTCGAATTTGAAGTAGGCGATATGGTATTTCTTAAGCTCCATCCTTATCGCTAGCATTCAGTATTCAATCGTGCCCACCAGAAGCTTGCTAATCGATTTTATGGTTGTATGAGGTTGAAGAAAGGATTGGAAAGATCGCTTACAAACTCAAACATCCTACTGGTTCTCAAATACACCCAATTTTCCATGTGTCAATACTCAAAAGACAAGTAGGAGACAATTGTGCTTCCATCCTCAACTTGCCACTGACTTCTAAAGATGGTGAATTCCTCTTGGAACCAGAGGAAATTTTGGAGACACGCTGGAAAAAAAGGGGCTTAAAGTTTGTGAAAGAAAGCTTAGTCAAGTAGAAGATGCCACTTGAGAAAGCACTAAGGAACTGCTAGAAAGATTCATGAATCTTAAGGACAAGGTTATGGTAGAAAGGGGAGGCAATGTTGAGATTAAGAAGTCCATAAGAATCTCAAAGCCAAATCCCAGATATTTCTAATACAATGGACGTGTCCACATTATTAGCCAAACCTTTGGTTGCTACGTGTCCATATTATTGGCTCAGCCTTTTCTTACATGCAGTGCTATTGGATTTAAAGAGTTGGAAGAACAGACTTGGACTTAATCAAAGGAACGTGTCAGTATGCTTGCTAAAGGTGTCAATGTGCTTGTTTTTTAATAGGTCTAGTTAGTAGTGTCGTAGTTATCGGTTTTGATCATTTATTATTATGTTTGTTACTATTTTCAAATAGTTGTTTAGTCCTAATTCCCAGGGATGTGTTGTGAAGATTAGGATGAGTTGTTACGTCTGCTTTCTATTTGAAGCTCTTTAGTAAATAAACGAAGCAAGCAAAAATTAAAACAAAATTCATATTGTTCTCACCTTAAGTGGAACTTGTTTCATTTAAGCTTTGTTTGGGACCTACCAGTATGTTAATAATATGTCAAACCATATGAAATCAAAGGAATTTTACCATTGTGCATTTGTCTTCCTGATTTTTGCTATCTATAATGCTATCTTTCTTGTTACTTCTTTGTTTCGTATGTTGATAAATATGATTAATGTTACATGGGTGATTCAAGGGGTTGAAATTTTATTATTAAGAAATTTCAGGCATTTCCTGTAAATATAGAGTGTTTAGATTTTTTAAGTATTAAAAGTTTAGAACTTCAAATAGTCATTCTATTCAAATTCATGTTTAATTTTGAATAGATAATTTATAAATTATTAGGTCATTTTTATTTTAGTGCAAAGTTAAAAAAATAATAATAAAACATTCTATTATTATATATATATCTTTAAAAATTATAAATACGATATGCATCCAAATCAATGCTCACACACTCCTCTTCCTCTGTGAACCTACATAATACTTGAAAATTAGATTTTAAAACTTGGCTCCTAATTTAGTAATAAACAAAGGACTTCTTTAAGAAGTATATTTACTAAGGACGAACGGATGGACGAACACGAAATCCATCTCGATCGTCCTTGTGATCTGACGGTTAACATACGTTCCTGTTTACATATATCTCTCGCATAGTATCCTCTGTCACACGATTTTATGTCCCTCCTCTCTCTCTCTCAATATTTTCTCTCCTCCTCTGTCTCTAAATATTTTCTCTACAGCTCACACTTTCTCTCCTCCTTTGTCTCGAAATATTTGCTCTCCAGCTCAGACATGTTTTTCTTGCTCAATCACGCACAAGAAATCTTGCCTGTATGATACGGTTTTTCTTGCTCAATAACGTAGACGTAGACAACGCTGCTCTGATCTGATGGATTTGAAGAAAATTGCTGCTCTCCAACGCACACCTGTTTTGCTTGCTCAATCACACACAATGAATCTAGCCTGTATTAGACTATTTTTCTTGCTCAATAATGTAGACATAGGCAACGCTGCTCTGATCTGATGGATTGGAAGAAAACTGGTTTGCACATTAGTACCCCGTTATGCCAGTCTGTGATTTGAACAAAAGGGTGGCACATGTAAGACAAGGCCTTTCTGTTATTCTTTGAAAGCCAATTTCGTCCAACACGCAACCTTTGATTAATGATCTGATTTCTATGGAAGCTTACTGAGTGTGA
>JAOSBN010000006.1:35260783-35290918 GCA_027563595.1 Erythroxylum suave | reverse complement strand
AAATGATAAATAGATGTGTACTATGTCCAACAAATGGTTGCGTAGGCAAAATTAATGACATAATGATCAACAGATTGCCAGGAATTCTTCACTCGTATATCAGTTTTGACAAAACGGTTGACCGAAGACATCAAGCAGATTACGAAGATTTTCTAAATTCGTTAAATCCAAAAGGTCTACCTCCACACAAACTCCTACTGAAAGAAGAGTGTCCAATTATGCTCTTACGGAATTTGAATCCAAAAGAAGGATTATGCAATGGGACACGACTGATTTGTAGACAATTAAAAGATCATACAATTTCGGCAGAAATTGTGTTTAGACCTCACAAAGGAAAACAAGTTTTGATACCGAAGATTCCTTTACAATCTTCAGATAAAGCAAAAAATGGAATACCGTTCATAAGAACACAATTTCCTGTTCGTTTATGTTTTGCAATGACGATAAATAAATCCCAAGGCCAAACACTTGATTATGTAGGAATTTATCTTCGTCAACCCGTATTCTCTCATGGACAATTATATGTGGCTTTATCAAGAGTTCGAACTCCAGAATCTATTAAAGTTCTCATTCTGCCAGGAACTTTTGAGTCTACAAAAACTGATCAGAAAACAAGAAATATTGTCTTCCAAGAAATTTTACAGTTAGCAAAATTATAAAGCACAAAAATATCATAAGGTATATGAATTGCTTGTTCACTGTTTTGAAGATTGTCCCATATCAACCATAAGAATTGTCTTATTATGTTGTGTAAATTGTTTTGAAGGATGGAGAAGTGTTTATTAATGAAAGATATTATTCCTGGTTTGCAATGGTGGTCATGTGAAATTACCATCCAAGAAAAGCAACACATCATCACATCAGCAAGCTCTCAATCACGACGACAAAAGTTTATTTTCCTTGATTCTGAGGTATACTGATCGTTATTGAAGTTTTGGATATAAAAGAAATCAACAAAGATGGGAAGTTTTCAATTGTACAAAAGTTTGTGCTTGCCAACGAACAGTATGTTACATTTTCTATAATATTGGAAAACTGCTAAAACTTAACATTAAACTTTCCTAACTAACGTTTATCTTCTTGATCTTAGCCTACAAACTATTATCCTGTCTATGTGGAATGATTTTGTTGATGATGAAGGTCAGAAAATTGTGCAGTCATTACATACTTTCCCCATAGTTGTATGTCGAAGAGTAAAAGTGCATTTTTACAACGGTAATGTTATACTTTTCGACATAATCTTTGCCCCTGCTCTTGTAAGTAATCTACTAGTTCATTGTTACCTAATAAAGAAACATTTCAGGTGTTGCAATATCCACATGGTTTGACTCTGCAATTCTTACTGATCCACCAATACAAGAAGCTGCAGATCTCAAAAAATGGTATTGGGAAGTTTTAGTCCTTTTTAAAAAAAATGCCTGATAAAAGTTTAGAATACTTTGATACATTAATATGTAAGCTTATCGATTTTGCAGGGCTATACGAAACAGCAAAGAGCTGAAAAACCTGATTAACGAACAAAATTATCTCAAATATAACCCTGATGTGTCTTGCGAACTAGATCAAAAAATTACGAAAATCATGTTTCTGAAGTCCAAGGTAAATACATTTGCTTTAATATTGGCAGATAAATGTACAAACTGATGTAAGATGGAACCAATATCTTTTCACATATTTTCAGACAGCATGGATTAAAGCTCAAATTGCCTTTCAACACATTTTGCAAAAATACTGGTACATGGCATGCAAAAAATGTTTTCATTCAACAGCTGCAACATATAGAAGTACATTCACTTGCAATTCTTGTCATGAAAAAGTTACAGCTGAACCTAGGCATGTCCTTCTCTCTTTGCCCTTTTCAATTTCCTACATGTTATTGTGATTGAACATAGATATGACGAAATAAATTGCACAAATAACAAATAAAGAAAATAAAATAAAAAATTCAAACAGTTATCTTAAACTTCATCCAGCACCTTCCTCATTCGCATTTACATGAAATTGCAGATGCCGTTATGATATTGATTTAACAGACGAAACAGAAACTGTAACAGCTTCAATTTTTGGCGCTCTTGGAGAAAAACTCTTAACTTTAACTGCAGTTGAAGCTATGCAATCTTCCCACGAGGTTTTATTGAACATTTACAACAACTTGATTTTCATACATTGACAAAAATCATAACTCATTTTACTAATGATTGACAACTTGTATCTGCCCATAAAAAAGAGTCTTCAACTTCCGTTAGAAAAGGTTCACAAAGAATTGAAAACAAAGACCTTTCTTGTGCATATCAAACCTGGACAAATCCAGTCATCTGATGGAAGACAATGATTCACGGTAATGTATTACCGTCAAAGTGACGATGGAGAATCACAAAAAGATCTAACTGCAATGGAAAAAGATAAAGAAATTGTAAGAGATGATCAACATGTCAACGCCGAAAGTACATCATCAACACCGCTTTCAGGTTTGAATCCTTATTTACATAAGAAAGTGTCCTGTTTGTATCTTCATCATAATAACACGAACTATAAATATAATAACATGGATACTATATGACGAATTGTGTTCTGTTTTATTTTGTGGTTTTGTTTGTTGTTTTTTTGTAGATATGATCACTGCTTCTACCAAAGTAAGAGAATGTCCAGACCAAATATTGAATGAGTCCAATCGCGATTCAAATATAGACATTGATGACAAAAATAAAAAACCCAGATTATGTGAGACCTGATTAACAACATTTCCTGCTATCGTTATGTATTCATAATGTTGCTTGTGTATTTGTGTGGTGGTGAACATACTCACAAATTATTTGAGCTGCTTTTGTCATATACATTGAACAATATTTAGTCACATATTTCATACATAGATGTGTTAAATTTATTCAACAAATGATTGTTAATTTGGTACAAAATAATGATAACACGAAAATATCTTATGTAAATTAATATATTGTATTAACTCAGTTAAAAAACAAAGAAGAACAACTTACATAAAAAAAATTGCTTGACATAGCACTTGCGAAAATTATAGTGGGCATATCCATAAGGATAACCACTGCGCATTTGTGCAGTGAATACCTGCTAGTTCTTTAAGAATTATGAATGATCGACTGACGAGCCTAGCTGTACATGTGGACACCCTCCACCTTCAGTGCACATGGTTTTGGTAGGTCTGTACTAATATATGTTAATGAAACAAAATAACATTCGAGTCTTATACTTTCAGATAATAATATACAAACATGTAATAATATTACTATCCACGGACATTTGTCCAGGTGCCGTAGGTTAAGTTATAAAATGAGAGGATATAATATCATACAGATTCTCAAGATTACGATCCTGCCCAACCTATCACTGCCCTGCACGATCATTGTTCAACGCAAGCTGTCGATTTTCAAATGAATCAATCAGATAATAATATAAGATAATTGTTGAGATAAACAATAATTTATTCCATTTTTTAATTATTAAACTTTTAGTTAAATTTTTTAACTTTGCCAATGATTCTACAACTTAAGTCTTCGTGAAACAAAAACAAAAAAACGCTACTTTAGTTTATAATTAGACAGACACAGACTTGTCTTTTTAAACCATATATTCAATAATATTTTTGTTGATATTGCTTAAAATTTTGGTCAAGAATATTAGTATAAGTCTTGATACAGAGCCATTAACTAATTTTGAAGAATTAATTAAGAAATTAGATAAATAAAGTGTCATTATCAAGTGGCTACTGTATACCCACCCACGTCCCACGACATAATGGAATCACATCATGTGATAATTACGATGAACAATAACAATGATACAGATCATGTGTTGATGGTCACAAGTAATCTATTTTAAGTTGATTAATAATATTAATCTTCAATAAATTTGGTAGTCAACAGTGAAACCTTACAAATCCTATATATTAAAAAATAGTTCAATAATAATTAAGTTTCTATTGAACTAGGCACCTTAGGGCTTAGGACGACCTGAGGTAACGAACGATTATCTAAAGATTAAATGCGAGAGAGAGAGAGTTCTGCATAGAATAAAATAATCATTTAAAATTTTAACTGATCGTTCAATTATAAAAATTTTGAGTCTTTCAATATTTTAATTCAGTTTTTAGTTTTTCGATTTAATTTATTTTAATAACTCTTTTTGTAAAAACCGATTAGTTAATTTTTATAAATTAATAAGTTTTTATAAACTATAATTAATTAATTAATTTTTATTTAACAATTTCATTTTTCAATTACTCTTCAAATTCTTCTATAAGTTATTAGTAATTAATTCTTTAATTTTAATTAATCTTTAATAAATTTTATGATGGTGTATCTTTTAAATTTTAAACGTCTTATCTAACCGGTATAAGTCAAAATTTTAACACATTGCTATATAATAATCGATAAGACTTGAACTTTAAATATATTTTGTACTCAAATTATGTTTAATTCCTTATCGTTTGCGCCTCGTTCAAATGGTCAATACAAAGCAAAAGGATTAATTTTCCTCTATTTAAACACCTTATTACTTAAAATTGCAATTAATGAAATTGAATATGTTTAATTACTAAAAGGAATAAATAATTAAATTGAATAGAATGCAAACACTAACAAATGTAGACGGGACAGATGTAAGTGGGGTCATCAGCATCTAATAATTGTAGTTGAATATGCTTTATTACAATTTACGGAATAAATAATTAAATTGAATAGAATGCAAGCATTAACAAATGTAGATGGGGCAGCCGGCTGTAAGTGGGTCATCAGCATCTATTTAAGGAGTATGGACAATTACATGGTGGGAAATATTATAGTTATCTTTGGAGTATGATACGTTAAGTCGTTAATAAATTCACTTCCTCTAAAAATATATTGGATCTTTGTATTAATTGCAAATTGTGAAGATGATAACTTTAATTATATCATTTAATCAATACGAGTAGCATATATAGATCAAATTAGAAAATCGTTTAAGACTATAATTAACGCTTTTCAATGGGAAAGATAAGAAGATTATACATAGAAAATAATTTGGACTTGGAAAATATTTTTCAAAATTTCCATTTTTTGGAATTAAAATTCATAAATTTTCCTTTCAGGATTGCATCACGAAAACCGGTTCGTATAGACGCTACATACAAATGTGATGAGATTTAAGGAAACAGTCCCGTAACGGACAGAGGACCTGTTCCATCTGACTGAAGGAGCCAGTGAATCCGCAGTTTTCACTGACACGAACTGGGGCCGCCCTGGGACAAGGGTGGGGCTCACATAAACAGTTCTGGGTGCTCGGACTTCCATGGTAGTGACCCAACAAAGTGTAAACACTTGGAAGTCTTCTTGTTGTTTAACAACACGTCACTTGCTTCACTTAGGACGTTGAAAAACTCAGACCTCCTCTTTCTTTCTGTTCCGTTTTACGATCAATCAATCTAAGCTCTGAGAATGGCGATAGCTATACCAAGCCGACAGCTTTTCATCGACGGAGAGTGGAAAGAGCCCGTGTTAAAAAAGCGAATACCCATTATCAATCCTGCAACCGAAGAGATCATCGGTTTGTCCATTGTTTTCTTGCTTTACATAAACCTTTCCACTTACCTAACTTCATCAAAAGCGAGGGGCTTGTTCTATAGTCAGTTTGTGTTTTCTTGTTTTTTGATCTGGGCTGGCTTTAAGTTTCTTTTGGTTGGTTTTGACTTCTTGTTTGACTCTAGTAAAAGAGTACATAAATCTGAGTTTGAAGGGTTTGGTTCAGGTGACATTCCTGCAGCTACTTCAGAGGATGTTGAGATTGCCGTGGAAGCGGCCCGGAGAGCATTTAACAGAAACAGAGGCAAAGATTGGGCCTTTACTTCTGGTGCCTATCGTGCCAAGTTTTTGCGAGCTATTGCCGCTAAGGTACTGTTGGTTTTGGCATACTTGGGGAGTGCTTCTCGCTTTTCTTTACAAACTTTTTTATTAAGAATCTACGATCTTGTCTTCTTTTACCAATGAACTTATTTAGTGGTATAACCATTTCTGAATTTACACTGTTGTTATCTGTGACGACCCCAATGCTTAAAATCGCTTCTGTTTGCGTTATTTTGATTAAGCATCTGTAGATCCATCTTCAGACTGTTGATGTGCGTTGTTCGGTGCACTCTGAATCTTTTACTTGCGCAGTAGATTGTTAAGTAATAATGCTATCCAGGGCTTTACGTGATTTGATTAAAGCTTTTGGAAGGTACAATCTGAAAGCTACCGATTCTGTGACGACTAACTAAGCAATGGCATTCTTTTTCCAATCCTTTTTTGCGCATCCTAACCCTCATTTCCGTGTACTTTTTTGATAATTCTCTCATTTATTTCTCTTTCTACCACGAGAGCTGGCAGAAGCTTATTGCCTTTCTTTTCTATACTTACTCTTTTAACTTTGTTGTATTATGATTTGCTTCCAGATAGCAGAAAGGAAGACTGAACTGGCAAAACTTGAAACTCTTGATTCGGGAAAGCCGTATGCTGAAGCTGTACTAGACATAGTATGCCCTTTGACATTACGCAATCATTTCATTTGTTTGTTTTTCTGCATTATCTCACATGTGCTTTTATTTTCTTCAGGAAGATGTTTCTGTATGCTTTGAGTTCTATGCTGGCCTTGCTGAAGGTTTAGATACAAAACAAAAAACTCCAATTTCCCTTCCCTATCCAGGATTCAACAGCTATGTTCTTAAAGAACCTCTTGGGGTTGTTGGACTGATTACACCATGGTAACTGCTACTCTTTATTAAGTTTTCGCACTATGTTCTTCGAGTTCCTTTTTTTATTTTCAGGTTTTTATTGTCGAGAATCTCCTCCATTAGCTATGAGTAATCCTTAGCTTCCTAATACATTCTTTAATCTAGTTTTATACGGTTTCTTCAAGTGGATGAAGACCTATTTTGCGTGCTTCTTGATTTTAGAGTGACAATGTTGATGTGTGGTTTTCCTTGCAACTCTGATATTTAATTGCTGATGATTTTTCCGGTAAAAACTTTTGACAATTTGTCGCTGACAAGAAATTCATTAGCTATGAAACTAAAATATATTACATTTATGTTAATTCAAGGAATTACCCGCTTTTGATGGCAACATGGAAAGTTGCTCCGGCCCTGGCCGCAGGGTGCACTGCAATACTGAAGACGTCTGAACTGGCATCTGTGTACGTCCTCCATCATGTTGCCTCTTTTCTAGTTCCATGAAGCCTACTTTATAATGGCTACATATTTCTTCATTGCAGGACCTGTTTAGAATTGGCTGAAGTCTGTATGGAGGTTGGTCTTCCTCCTGGTGTCCTTAATATTCTAACCGGACTGGGCATTGAAGCCGGTGCTCCATTGGTTTCTCATCCAAATGTTGATAAGGTGCAACCTCTGTTGTCATGTTCTCTCAACAAGTTTTGACATGCTAAATTTTGTCTTTTGTAATTTGGTCAATACAGCTGCATGTTGTAATTCTATTATGTTCATTTATGACAGATTGCGTTTACTGGAAGCACAGTAACAGGAAGCAATATAATGGCAAGTGCAGCTAAATTGATCAAGGTTTGTCGATTATTTTTCTGTTTTCTCTGCTTTACTTTTTTTCTCCTTAAAGTTAATCTCATTATTTGCTTTTCTGCAGCCTGTCTCGATGGAGCTTGGTGGGAAAAGCCCACTTATTGTGTTTGAGGATGTTGATATTGAAAAGGGTTAGTATATTTTTTAATTTTGGAGTGCAATTGTTCTTCGTGGCTTGATGTTTCTTTTTCTGAACTATGCACAGAAACATTTGGAATTTGAGATTCTAGTGACTTAGTGCCAATATTTTTAATTATTTGAATCAACAGCTGTGGAATGGTCCATTTTTGGTTGCTTTTGGACAAATGGCCAAATGTGCAGTGCAACATCTCGTCTTCTTTTACATGTAAGTGTGATCAATATAGACTGCTTCTCCTTTATCCATCCGTATCCACCTATCAGTTGATCCCACCCTATTGGTGCAATGTATATGTTAGTTGGCTAGACAACTTATGAGAAAATAATTTGACTTCAATGACAGGAAAGCATCGCAACAGAATTTCTGGATAGGCTGGTGCAATGGGCTAAAAACATCAAAATTTCAGATCCCTTAGAAGAAGATTCCAGGCTCGGCCCTGTTATTAGTAAATCTCAGGTAGAGTTATGTAAGGATTCTGAATGTTCTATGGTGATGGTTTATATTGGTGTGACGCCTCCGCTGTTATAAAGTCACTTTTTGACATTTTGAATTTTGAACTTGAGGAAACATTTGTTTTTTTCTGATATAGTTCACGTTTTATTTGCCAACGACGATTTTTGGAAGTCATGATATCTATTCACCAGACTTTAACTTATCCTGAAGCTAAATATGTAATGCTGGTGATTTACTTCAATGCTGCAGTATGAAAAAATACTGAAATTCATTTCCACGGCTAAGAATGAAGGTGCACGCATATTGCTTGGCGGGTCTCGTCCCAAGGTATTTATGGTTTCTCCATCTCATTCATGTCTCTTAACTTAGCCATCTAAATGAGGAAAACAATTGGCAGCATTTGGAGAAGGGATACTTTATTGAACCAACCATCCTTACTGACGTAACTACATCCATGGAGATTTGGAGGGAGGAAGTTTTTGGACCAGTTCTATGCGTCAAAACATTTACTACCGAAGAAGAAGCCATTGACTTGGCAAATGACAGTCAGTGAGTGATCCTGTTGACGCTTGTCCTTTTTTCGGAGTTGGATTTGTTAACATAATTTGTCTAGAACCTCACTGTTTCACTCTCCAGTATAGTGTTTTTGTTGTTCTCCAGCTAACTTTTATGTCAATATTGTTTTACATGCTTTGAGCATGCCGTTTTTGTATCCTACAGTGATTCATACTTACATACTTTTCATGTTTCACAGCTACGGTCTAGGTGCTGCTGTGATATCAAATGATCTCGAAAGGTGTGATCGTGTTAGCAAGGTGAGGCTTCAAATAGCAACTATCATATCATATGTTTGTAATTACGTCATTATGAGTTGGTATTTTCCTATGTTCCCCTTATGCAGGCTTTCAGGTCAGGTATTGTGTGGATAAATTGCTCACAGCCATGCTTCTGTCATGCTCCATGGGGAGGCATCAAACGCAGTGGCTTTGGCCGCGAGTTAGGAGAATGGTATGGTCCTAATCATCTAATCAACTTCCATCATCTCAGATTTAGTTTGATAAGTGATTCTATCTGCTTGATTTCCTTGTAACAGGGGACTTGAAAATTACATAAACGTGAAGCAGGTGACTCAGTATACATCTGGTGATCAATGGAATTGGTATCAGTCTCCTTCAAAGCTGTAAGAATCTTTTCTGGAATAACGATCGAGATCTAAGGAAATAAAAAAGCATTGAACTTCTATCATTGGAAAAATGCTGTTGTTGAGGTAGACTGAAATGTTCAGCAGGATTATTATTGTGTGTTGTCGTTGTTATTGAAGTAGACTGAAATGAACAAAAACTCGATGGGTTTATATTTGTTTTTCCAGTATGGTTTATCTTTTTCTCAAAGAAATGGTGGAACTTGTTTGGTCTCCACATGCTCTATAAGAAGGAAGTTGCTAAAACCATAGGCATAACATTTCATTCATCGATCATAGTGGTTATTGCCCTCCATCTAAACTGAATAAAATATATCAGAAAGCTGATCTCACAAAACTTCTCATATAAATTGATGCATGTCATCGCCACTGGTCATCCTTGACATATAAGGACCAACCTTCTAATCCACTATGTATTTGTTACAACTTCTAAACAGAATTAAATTCTCATCAACTATCCTTTGAATGAAAGTCAGAAAATTACTATTTGATTGGTTAGATCAGCAGATCCAAGAGAGCTGTAGCTTGGAAATTGATAACAAACTAGCTACTCAGATCTTTCTTGTAACTTCGAAAAGTCGACTTCACCTTTTTGGGTTCGTAAGAACTAAGTCAAGAGTTCCTTTGAGATCCGGTATGACCATTGACCTCACTCCATAACATTAAAAAACTTGTGAAGCTAATTGGAGTACAAGAGCTCTCATATGTATATGTTGGCTGAAAGAGACTCAAAAAACCAGTTGGATCTAAACTATGTTGATGGTCACTTAAGCCTACCTGTCAACAAGGTGTGAGAGTAAATGGCTTAACTTGATCCCCAAGCCAGTGCAGAGCATGCGTCCACCATCACCACCTTACATTCTCTTTGTCCAGGAAGAATGTCAAGATAAGCACATAATTAAAACATGGAGCTGTTCTGATAGTAATGTGCAGTCCAGGTTAATTTTGAATCTGAAATTTGGTGTCACTGGACCAAGTGGCTTGGTGTAATTGATGTGATCAAAAGGATCTTATGTCCTGGACCAAGAGAACTCATACATCTAATCGATTTTGTGGACAACTTAGTAGACTAAAGCCAAACTTGAAAATGGTTTCAGGGTAAGTATCTCATTAAACGATTGATTTCCAAGACCCCTTTTTGCAGATGCAACTTACTTAGCAAAAAACGAAGAATAACTAAATAATACGTTTAATTAGAAAAAATTATATTTTCCTGTTCATTATATTTAATAAAATAAATAAATAAAGAAATAGAATACAAAACTCGATTTATTTTATTAATCATGAAAACGCAAAGATTTCTAAAGTTTTGGAGGAACTGTAATAACTTAAGATTCAATTTATCATTGGGAAAAACAACGTAAGGACAAAAATATCAGCGAAGGGAAAACGGAAGCAAGGAAGCATCCTCGGATATTCAGAAACTGTACATACAAACAGCAAGCAAGAGAGTGGGACCACGAACTGAGGCGATGGGGTCCTACCAGACCGCCCAACTGTAACTGCCCTCTTATCTCTCTCCTGGTCGCTCATACAGAGAGTGTACGTACAGCCAGCACAACCGAAAAAGAGCAGCATTTTCACTGCTTTTGGATATGTGGAAACTTCGCTAGTCTCAAATCAATCTCTCTGCTCTATCATCATCTTTTGCTTTATCATTAGCCAGGGGCCTCCTCTTTGTTTTCTTCCTTTCACTGACATCCCACCGTCCTTCTCTGTCCGTATCTTCACTTCACTCCTCTCTTATTTAACCTTTTGCCGCACTTGGTTCAACAACTCTCTTTTTCATCAACTACGATCATAGTGGCTACTGCTCACCTCTCGAGCCACCATAGTGAGTCCATATTGGCTTTCTGGTTGAAAGTTGTTTGAAAGTTGGCATTGCAATATTTTTGTACAATTTGGGGCACACCGTCTCTGTCTGTTCTCTGGGATTTAAAGTGCTCTCCTTTTGAAGGATTGGTTTGCCCTTACCAACCCCTGTTTGAAAGACTTTGGGGATTTGGAGATCTGGGATTTGATTGATTGGAAATGGGTAGCCCGGAGGAAAGAGTTGTCGCCGTGATCATGGTCGGTGGCCCCACCAAAGGTTTGGATATGCCCCAAATAATGACTCAAAATGTTGCATCGTGGTTTTATTTCTGTTTGAGTGTTGATGTTGTTGTCAAATTATATCTATCGGCTATGAGAAGTTCGATATGTGTATCAACTTTTTATTTCAGGTACTCGGTTCCGCCCGTTGTCATTGAATATCCCAAAGCCTCTTTTTCCTTTAGCAGGCCAACCAATGGTTCACCATCCTATGTCTGCTTGTAAAAGGGTATTTAATCCTGAAGAACCTATTTTGATTTGTTTAAATGCTTTTAGAAGGCCCGTTGTAGAAGTCAGTCGTTTGCAGTTTGCCTGAGTGATTTTGGGATTGCACTTCTGTTTCAGATTCCAAACTTAGCACAGATTTATCTTGTTGGTTTCTATGAGGAACGTGAATTCGCACTGTATGTTTCCTCTATTTCCAATGAACTTAAGGTTCCTGTCAGGTAACTAAATGAGTTTCTTGGTTATCGGGTATTTTGGGCAAATTCGCGATGTTCTGTTGAGTATCATATGTTTGCTTAAAGGTATCTGAAGGAAGACAAGCCACATGGTTCAGCAGGCGGCCTTTATTACTTCAGAGATCTCATCATGGAAGACAATCCGGTTTCTGTCTTAACCCATATCTTGTCCTCAATGATGTTTATTCCTGCAATTATAGTGTTTCCTGTTTCCTGTTGCCTTTTGCGTTGTGTTATTGCAAAATCTGTTGATCCTGAAATGTTGTGCAAATCTTGAGTGAGGTCTTTACTTGGATTGTTGGTGGTAACACTGGATTATCTTGTTGCAGTCTCATATCTTTTTGCTGAATTGCGATGTATGTTGCAGCTTTCCACTCCCAGAAATGCTTGGTAATATTTTTATTGTAGTTAAAATTGAACTGCAGAATTTTTACTTTTCTTCTATCGATTAATGTTTCTTCATATTAACTATGGCCCTGTATCAAGCGTCCCTCTTATTGCCGTCTCCTAACGTTATAGAGTCCATGCTTCAGTTGAGTAAATGATTTGTGGTGGAAAGTTCTTATCCTTACATTTTTCAAGACAAAGCCTTAGTTTGTTGTATTTTGTTGATACCATCCAGAGGCACACAGAAGATATGGTGGAATCGGAACTATCCTAGTAATCAAGGTTGGATGCATCTTTATTCTTTGGTATACCAAACCGGCTAATCTTTGGAGAGCTTATTTTCCTGGTTAACTTATATCTACATCTTACATTCTTAGGTATCTGCTGAGTCAGCCAACCAATTTGGGGAATTGGTAGCAGATCCAACAACCAATGAATTATTGCATTATGCTGAGAAACCTGAAACTTTTGTGAGTTCAGTATTTGGCAATACATCAATATTTTAGTATATGTTTTAGCTGTTAATATTGCACTTGTTATCAGTAATCTGTGTAGATATTTATCTTTTTACATACACATTTAGGTACATAAATGTTCATATATTTTTATTCTGCCTTTTGTTGGAGTGTAGATCAATGAAATTTTACACAAACAAGTAATTGTTTCGTAGCAAAATCCAGCTTCTGTTTTTAGAAACAACATTCTATTGATTTTGAAATCAAATCACTTTAATTTCTTTAAAGCACATACATTTATATTTATTTTTTATCTTTTTTTAGTCCAATGGAAAGTATCAACAGTAACAGTCTTGAGCACTGTTAAGTGTTATATTTCACTATCATGTGTTTCACTTTGCTTACTTATTTAATGAATCTCAAGTTATGTTGCAATGCAGGTTAGTGACCTCATAAATTGTGGTGTATATGTATTTACACCAGATATATTTACAGCTATCCAAGACGTCTCTTTTCAAAGGAAAGACAGAGGTCAGTCTAGAATTCTATAGCAGGACAAAGTGCGTTGATAAAAGTCAGAAAGTTTCAGGATACTTGAGCCTTTTTTTGGGGTTGGCACCCATTTGTATATACAGACCTATAGCTAGATTTGAGAAAATTTTGTTTAAGCAAGGTTTTGGTTATACAATTTGAAATCAGGCTTCAACAGTGCATGTTTCAAAATATTGTCACCTTTTAATTCTTATTGATGTTCTCTCGCTGCTTTTCGCAGCAAATTTGAAACGTGTTTCCAGCTTTGAAGCTCTTCAATCGGCTACAAGGTATGCCTATGCCTTGAGATTTCAAGATTCTCAAGCACCTTCCGTCCTAGATTTTTAAACTGCATTTAGCTGAACAAGTGTTCTATCTTTTCCTTTCCTTGAACTGTACCATGATTTTTTTCTTTTCAACAATTTGAAGATGAGAGATTTGAAAAATGGTTAGTTATTTAAAAATAAAACTCTGGCTACTACTGACGTTTTTCTCAGCCATGTTTGCCGTTAGTTCTTCAGAATTTTGAAGACTATATAAATTTTTAGTGCATAATTTTGCATTTTGCAAATCTATGATTACAGGAATAACTACTAGTCTCTAAGGCAAGAGAGTCATTTAAGGGAATGGGATTTGTGCGAATGGTCTCACTGAAATTGCTAATAAATATGCTAATTTTCTGGGGATCAAGTTTAAGAACAAATTTTCCTAGCAGTCAAATCGAACAAAATTAGTTAGTCTCTGAAATTTTCTACGGAAAAACTAATGAGACATGTCTGTTATTTGGGATTGTTTCAACTTTTGACCTCAACTTCCAGTCCTGATTCTAAGTTTTTCACCAGGAGCCCTCCAATAGATTTTGTAAGATTAGATCAGGATATCCTGTCACCACTTGCCGGCAAAAAGCAGCTCTATACATACGAAACCATGGACTTCTGGGAACAAATTAAAACACCTGGGTAAATCAAGCGATTCTGTACCTTATATATACTCTCTGCTATGTATACATCGTGTGACATTGCCAAAATCAATAACCGCAGGATGTCCCTGAAATGTTCGGGTCTATATCTTGCTCAATTCCGGTTCACTTCTTCTAACCAATTGGCCAGTGGTGATGGTTCCAAGAGTGCCACCATTGTTGGTGATGTTTATATTCATCCGTCAGCTAAAGTACATCCAACTGCTAAGGTAATTGTCCATCTCATTTCTGGTGCCAATATGTGAATTCAGTGGAGCTATATTTTATTGGTCATTTTCCTTGATCCTATTGTTGAGACTTGTTTGTGACCATTCTGAAGAACTATCCTAGTTCTTAAGCTATTGATTAGACAATGGGACTATCACTGCATGGTCGTTTCTGCATCACTTTGCAAGTATTGGAATATTACTTTTTGTCCTATGTTGCTGTAGATGCTGCAAAACAGGAAACATACCACTGGTGTAGAAAAAGTTGGGGACTGTTTTCATGTTTTGTCATTGCAGTTTTCCTTCTTTTCTCACTTATGGAGAGTAATGCTGATGTTCTTGAATGCTGAACAGATTGGTCCCAATGTCTCAATATCTGCTAATGCTCGTATTGGACCTGGTGCAAGGCTTATAAGTTGTATCATCCTAGATGATGTTGAAGTCATGGTACGAATTTTAATTAAAGATTCATTCTAATATTGCATTTCTAGTCCTTTTGATTAATGTTTGGTCATCTATCAGGAAAATGCAGTTGTTATTCATGCAATTGTTGGCTGGAAGTCCTCAATTGGGAGGTGGTCCCGTGTCCAGGCAAGACAAATACCTTTTTAACTGTGTTGCTGACAACAAATAGATAATGGTTCCCAACACGGTTTTATAGCGCTTTAGAGTCATTACATTATACACAATACTGATTTTAAAATCATAAAATTGGGGGGACTGCTTTTCAGCATTTACATTGTAAACTGTAACTTCGGTGTAGCACCTAACTGGTGATGTCTGAAGTCATGTGTACTTCGGCCTAAATTAACCCTATTTTGCTTTTCTTACAAGCTTGGTGGGCTCTTAAGAACATTTTCTCTCAATTTCTGAAGTTGCTTGCCAGAGTACTGTGATGTCCCATATTAAAAGACTGGGAGACTTGAATGCTAGGGGTGGTTTGTGAGCCGTATAACTACTATTCAACTCCTATCACCTTTTCTAACCACACGTTTCAAGGTCCAAAGTGAGGTTTTTGAGTCAACCTAGGCCTGGGTCATTACAATACAATTGCTCTCTGATTTTCCCTCCTTTCTAATAGCTAATTTATCACCAGTAGCATTAGTTTCATTTCTGCTTTCCCCTCCAATGGACAGTAACGTGTTAATTTATTTACATAAACTGGTCACAGGCTGAAGGGGATTACAATGCCAAGCTTGGGATCACTATTCTTGGTACTTCACTTACTGGCTTCCCTTCCTGTAGCTTCTAATGTATCCTTTTTGGGAACAATTCCAGCAGTGTCCTTTCTCACCGTTCTGCAATTTGATGTAGGTGAAGCTGTGGCTGTTGAGGACGAGGTAGTCATAGTCAACAGCATTGTCCTTCCAAACAAGACACTCAATGTCAGTGTTCAAGAGGAAATAATCTTGTAGAACTGAGTGGATTGCATTCTCCCAGTAATTAGTTTGAGGTTGAGTGGATTAATTTTACTTTAGTGAAACTAATATCTCAAATGCTGTATAAACTTGCTAGCGTACATTCCAAAAGTAATTAAAGTTCTAATTTTGATGCTTTGAAATAAAGTTTGCTCAATGGTTCTTCATGATGGTCCCGTTTCAGTTGCTGTCTTACATTTCCTAAAGCATTCGTTGGATTTGCTGCTCCTACTTTGTTATAAAGTTAATGAATTGCCCAGATACGCAAGACTAGATTACTGAGTAAGGCTAGGTGAGATTTTGCCAATAAACATGCCAAGACTCCACGTTCGTACAACCTAGTGAGTTGTTTTATCTAGGTGACAGCAGAGCGCTAAGCAAACTTCTGCTAGTTTGCTTACAGCAGCTGGCAGCATCACTAAAGAAGTGAGACCTTAACGTCATTAAACCAATGACGATACCGAGTTAAAGGTACGCATCCGCCAAAGGCTAGTCGCTTTGTTTTCGCTGTCATTAAATGCCTGTAGTAGAACAAGTTCCTACGTTTGAGCGTTGACGTTAATCAGGAATAGCAGAGAGATGTAGCATCAGGAGATCTATATTGGTTTCTTTTCAGCAACTTCACTGTACCATAATTTCCATGCTTCCATGTAATGGCCGAAAAGTTCTCTTAAAGCTGCAATTATAATCAGCAACATAAGCTTCGTGTAACACTATTTGCTCCAATACTTCGACTAGAATTATACAAGTAGATGGTAAAATGCATCATCTTTTAACAGAGATTGTCTGACAGGCAGCAAATGACAATGGGGGCAATTTTGACAAACAAAGAACTGTCTGCCAATCTCAACCGAATGATGAAAAAATTTCATGGAATACTGATCAATAGAAGCTTGGATGTGCCACTAACGAGTCAAAATAGAAGATTGCTTGGAAAATTGAGAAACATAAAGGTAACAACCTTGTTTCAACGAGATATGACTACTTTTTCCCGATTGTCACTTTATAACCAAATTCCTATTCTAGTCTCAACTAAACGGAAAATTTATACGCTGTGTGTAGACTTAGCACTGCTCATTGGATGCTAAAGCATGTAATTACATACCTTGGTTGTGATATTCAGGACGGTAAGTGGAGGCAAGACTCTCCCAATCAGGAGTCTGGTTCACTTTCTCCTCAAAGCGATAAACTTTTGGAGCAAAAGGGCCAAACTGGTAAGTGCCTGGGTCCGAATTGCTTGTACCAATCGAAGTTGACAACTGTTCAGCTTTTATTTGGTTCTCCTTCTTTTGATTCTGACACTTCCCCTCGTCTACTAAAGATTCAATTTTGTTTCTTTTGAAACAAATATTTGTAACATCAGTTCCAAATGCCCTTTTGCGAGATTCATGAAGTGGTAAAACGCACATTGATTGATCCGACTTCCCTTTCAAACCTAACCACCTAAATGCAGGTTTCCTAGTATCTGCTGTGTGGGTCTGCACATCATTTAGTAATCCTCAGGACTTGAATAGTAGTATTGCCCATCACATAGAAGTTTATTGTGAGAGTTGATACTTTTCTTATGTCCTATGATAAAATACCTTTTCGATGAGTTCCATGGAAGACAGCACATTTGCAATGTCATATAGCCGTCTCACTTTCGCTGCAAAATCACAGGAAAAGATGTCAATCAAAGAGGCTAAAAAGAAGAATACGGCAGACCAACAGCTGAGCAAAAGAGGACAATTACTTCTCATTACTGAAGAACTCTGAGCATCCCCGAGCAATAATTTTGCGGCATCGTCCAGGGATATCACATCCACCTTAAATAAATTTAATAGCATTAGGGCGCTGACCTATTGAACAAACACATGGACAATTTGGATGTAACTGATACCCTCAAGTTTACTCACATTAGCACAAAGGAAAAGCTTGACAAAATTCTGCGTTAGAAGTCCCAAAGACTTTTCTTTTCTGCTATCTGTTGAAAGAAGAATAAGTTTAGTATAAAACTTTAGGGGAGGGACATCTCTTTCCATCAACTGACAAGGGACATCACTTTCCATCAACTGACAATTAAAAGCCCATTTCTTTAAACAGGGGAACCCGATTACTATTTCAGCCAAAACCCATGAAGATAATCACAATCCATGTATGAAAGAATACAAACTCCAGCAATTAACGATTTATGACTTCTAACTTGCTAAAATAGTTATCATAAACTTGGCATATATCAGATAAAATAGTTTTATAAAACAAGATAAAGCAAATGTAGAGAACGTAATATATTTACCAAATCTTGACGTTGATGATTTAAGAATGCCATTAGGAATTGAAGTGTCGTTTTGGCTTCCTGTGTTAGGATTGCAATCACTGTCATCCTCATTATTATCTTCATTCTCATCATAAGAGATCTTAAATGCAAACACAGAAAACAAAATTTTGAATTCACTCAACAAAAGAGATCTTGTGGAAAATAATCCAGTCGTAAAACGTACGGAACAATTTAGACCTGATCCTTACTTTTACAGAATTGTTGTTTTTCTTGTCGAAATTACTTAGGTTCTCCCTTAAACCTTCTTCCTGTTGGATTATTTATAAGTCAGAATCATTACTACTTCCAGGGAAAAGCCCAGTTTCCAATACGCTCAACAAAAATTAAGAAAAGAATATAACTTGATTAATAAAATATTAAAATTGACATTTCTCGTTACCGTTAGTTCACTTAGAGCTTTAGGGATAGCATCAAATCCCTTCCATGTGTATTGATTCTTGGCTTTTCTAGCAAGAACCTAAAAGCAATGAGGAATACCCAATTAGGAAACTCTAGTAAGAAGATACGAAACGAGCTCAAACCAAGAAACTGGATCGAGAATCTCACTCCAACGCTTTCAAGAACATTGACAATGTCGTAGATCCGCCGCCTCTCAACACCTTAAATTCTCAGAAAGAAAAAAGTCGTCAAACACAGAAAAATTTAAAGACCATACATGCAAATGATGCATTGTATCAAGAATTAAGGACCTAATTTAGAAGCAGCTTCGTCAAGTCCAATCACTTGAGTTGCACCTCGACTGTACAAGTTCAAGAAACTGCAAGATTAAAGAAAACCCGGATTAGAAACGAAAAAGAAAGAAGAAAAGGAGGATAAAGAAAAAGAGAAGGAAAGAAAGACTCTTACTTGGTGCACAAGAGACCAAGGGACTTCTGTTTCCTGCTGTAAGCGTGGTGTCTAGCGGACAATTCAGGGGCTTCCGAAGGAGAAAATAACATCTTCTTCTTCTTCTTAAATCCCAAGTGTAACTAGAATGAAGTGTAGAGGATGCGTTTGAAGGGATATATATACGCAGACAGAGAGAGAGATGTAGCGAGAGATCTGTGAGTGAGTGTGATCTATAGGTAGAGAGAGAATGTGAAGACCGTTAAAAGAAAAGAAAAGAAGAAGAATGAGTGATGGGTGGATGGCGGGTTTGGAAATTTGAAAGAGAGGGAGAGAAGTTATTTTGTATGTAAATATTTAGCTGTTTTTGAATTCGTTGGGAGGCGCTCTTTTTGTCACTGTCTATTTACCGATTTGCCCCCACCCTTTCATTTATTAATTATTATTACTTACTCATTGTTAAGAAAGTTGCAATCTTTCTAATACAAACAATTATAGGTTATTTCTTAAGTGTGGCTGTAAAAGATTCTTTAAAGAGTTCTCAAAGTTTTTGAATCCATGGTTTGAATTACTTTTTAAATTCTTCAAATGATGCTTAAAGCAAACAAGTCAATAAGCATGTTTTTAAATATTTATTTTACGTTTTGAATTTGTTAAAATTTATGAACCTGGTAATGTTAATTGAAATGAATTTACCAAAAATATTTAATGTGATAAATAAGTTATTTGAAATAACCCGTACTAAACTTGACATAATTATATTTTATTTTATGAGTGTAATAAGCATATTTTAATTACATAGTATAAATAATAACTCAATTGATTAATTATAAATTAAATGTTTAATTTTCAAGTCAAGTCACATGACACAGGGTGTTTCATTCAGGTATCCTAGCTAGAGGGTCATGGGAATAACAAGAAACCATTGGCAATATGCAAAGCAGACCTATATGAGAACTCTAAGATAGATAAAGAAGACTATAGCTAAGACTCCATATATGCTAATCGGGACATAAGCCCTTTCTTTTTAACAGGTGTCAACTCTCAAAACCTGTCTCTCAAGGATTTAAGCTAACAAATCATCCTCGTATAACTTAAAGCTCAAATAGAATCATAGATTCGATACTTTATAATGCACAGGATCCTTATACAAAGGTAAATGGAGAACATACTTGTATATTTGTGTAACAAAAGTAAATTTATTAAAGACTCGAGCTTTAAAGGAAGGAACATATTTTAGTGAGAAGTCATATGAAAACACACGACTTTTATTGGATAGGAATATGTCTTGGATACAGTTAAGCTTGGATATAATAAAAGAAGTTTGGTGCTTACATATACAAAAGAGATTACAAAAAGCCAAATATTTTTGGATAAGAACAAAGTCACTTCAAATCCTAATCGATAAAAATAATATCACATCAATTATTGTAGATAAAAACAACATCACTTCAACTATTTTAAATAAGAAATAAACAAATAAGAATGATGTCACATTACAAAAGACTCATAAAGACAAACAATTTTAAATGGAGGGACCTTTAATAATAAGAGGAATCATAATCAACAGCCTCATCAGATAAGCTATTACCATGATTGCAGATTTAGCAAAGAAGTTCTCCTCCTTGTGCTACCAGTATCATTACTCATTATTCTCCATCTTTTATTAGAGTTGACTTCCTTTTTGTGTAAATCTTTCAAAAATTTATTTGGCTCATCTTCATCTATGATGGGAATATTATCATCTAAATCTTGGGCATCCTAAAAAGAGTAGGCTTGAGTTTGAGATGGTCCAACAATGTCTAGGCCCAAATCTATAGGATTGTTTAAGATGTCAAAGTTCGGCATTTGAGGTTCTCTAAGAAAATGGTTTAGATCCTAAAGAAAATGCAAAAGGCCTTAAAGGACTTCTTTTTTGTACCTTGACCATTGGATGAAAGTATGCCAGAAATACGTTTGATTCTCGTAGTAGATGGATCCATCATGTGCCATGTTATAAGGTCGATGAAGGACAAAGAAGCGTTAAGTGGTTTACTTCTCTAATAGAGTCTCCCATAACTCGAGATCCTCAATAACCTATGAGAGTTGCATCCTTCATCTCATTAATGGTTGGTACCAATCAAGGAAAGTTCATAAGAGGGAACCTTCACTTTCTTTATCACATAAAGGTTGAAGTAACACATACATAGAGGGTAGAAAATGCCCATAAGTATCACAATGCATTTTTTGAAAGCAGACTATTGATGAAAAACACAATGAGATATGGTACTTGAATGTTAAACAGGGGTGGACAACAATGTATTGCTTGGTTGAGAAAGAGGTGAAGGTAGTAGATAAGGCTTATTCAAGCAAGGGAAGCTATTTCATTAAAGGTAGTGGGTGTGTTTGAAATAGGAGGAAAGAATTACTTTAATTTTTTTGTGGTAGGCAAGTCAGTCATTGAAAAGATGAGAGGAATAGTTATGGAGTGAGTGATAAAGAGTGATATGCTTTTAAAGCTAAGATAGGAAATTAGCTAGAATTTCTGATGGCCTTTGATTTGGTGAACTGTGAATTTATAGTGAGAGAACCAATCTTTTTAGTAGAGCAATTGGCTGTCTAGCAAAAGTTTTTGTTTAGATCTAATATTTTTGGAAAGGATGTATTGTCCATTTATATTGTAAAGAGATAAGGGTTGAGGAGAAAACTGAAATTTTCTATACCACTTTTGAAATTTTCTATACCACTTTTGACTGCCAGAATCTCTTTGTGTAGATTACATGATAATGCTTTTCAAATGGTTTAAATTATCCGCTAGCATGCTCCAATTACATTTACAACCTAAAGAAAAAAGTTGTTTGATTGAGTAATCTAATAGCAAGTTTTTATGATATCGGGGCATTTTCATTAAATAATCTCAACTACTCATCTGCATTTTAGATCAATAGTTATAAATGTTAAAAAAACTTTATTAAAAAGTAAATGATAAATTAAAAGTATGAAAACTTAAAACTATATTTTTTCCTTCATAAGTTCTCTCTTTGCAGAAGATCTTGCAAAACTTCCTAAACATTCACAATATAATTTAATTTCATTTATTGCCTTTGATTGCTTTTCATTAAAGAAAATATCTTTGCATTTAATCACATTAAATAGACCACCCATAATATCAACATCTGCATATATATCTCCATTATATAAGAAATAAGGATTGAGGAATTAAGCTGCTAAGTGTATCTTTTGAATAAGATACTTATCCCAACTAGGGATGGCAGTGGACAATGTCTCACCCAAGGCCCAACTTGAAGCAAGACTAGATCGAGGCTTATGGGTTAGGTGCAAGGTTTAAGTCTGATTGGCTTAGTAAAAGTTTTTACTTTTTTTTGAAATTTATAATATATTTTAAATTAAAATTATAACATTAGAAATTTAAATTGATTAATAAAAACTGAGATTTTATAATGAATGAATATATAAAATGTACATATATTGATAAAATAATAAGCTGAAAACCAAATTCATTATGAAGGATGATAGAATTACAAGAAATGGAAAAAAATATTATATAAAAAGTGATAAATTTAATTAATTGAAGTTACAAAATTTAACTAATTAATAAAATTTGAGATTTCACAATGAATAAATATACAAAACCTACATATATTGATAAAATGAATAAGATGAAACCAAATTCATTAATGAGGGAGGATAGGATTATAGGAAATGAAAAAAATATATACAAAGTGAAAAATTCAATTAATTTAAGTTACAAATTTTAATTGATTAATAAAAACTAAGATTTTATAATGAATAAAAAGTCAACGATACCCAAATTCCCGCCTAAGTAGAGTATGGGGAGGGTAAGATGTACGTAGTCATGCCTGCATCTCCTATAGAGATACAGAGACTGTTTCCTTATAGACCCCCGACTGTTTTGGTGACTCGAACTCAAGACCTCCTTAGTCTTAAGTGAGGAGTTAACCAACTAGGTTACTCCTTCTTGTCTTAAGTGAATGTATAAAACGTACATAAATTGATAAAATTAATAAGATGAAATTAAATTAGTTAATTGAGGAGGATATGATTATAGCAAATGAAAAAGAAAGATTATATATGAACTGAAAAATTCAATTAATTGAAGTTACGAATTTCAGTTGATTAATAAAATTGAGATTTTATAATGAACGTATATATCAAACATACATATATTGATAAAATGAATAAGATGAAACTAAAATTTTCAATGTAGGGGGATAAAATTATAGGAAATTGAAAAAATTATATACAAAATGAGAAATTCAATTAATTGAAGTTACAAATTTCAATTGATTAATAGAAATGAGATTTACGAATATATAGAATGTACATATATTGATAAAATAAATAAGATAAAACTAAATCCATTAATGAAGGAGGATATGATTATAAGAAATGAAAAAATATATATACAAAGTGAGAAATTCAATTAATTGAAGTTACAAATTTCAATTGATCAATGAAATTGAGATTTTATAATAAATGAATATATAGAACGTAGATATACTGATAAAAAGAATAAGATAAAACTAAATTCATTAGTGAGGGAGCATAAGATTATAAGAAACGTGTATATATATATATATAAAAAGTGAGAAATTCAATTAATTGAAGTTATGAATCTCATTTGAAATTTATAACTTCAATTAATTAATAAAATTGAGATTTTATAATGAACAAAAATATAGAATGTACATATATTGATAACATTAATAAGATGAAACCAAATTTATTAAAGGAGTAAAGGATTATATGAATTGAAAAGAAAAGATTATATATAAATTGAGAAATCCAATTAATTGAAGTTACAAATTTTAATTGATTAATAAAAGTTGAGCTTTCATAATGAATGAATATATAAAACATACATATATTGATAAAATGAATAAGATGAAATCAAATTCATTGATGAAGAAGGATAGAATTATAGGAAATGAAAAAATATTATATAAAAAGTGAGAAATTCAATTAATTGAAGCTATGAATTTTAATTGATTAGTAAAAATTGAGATTTTGTAATGAATAAATATATAAGGCATAAATATATTGATAAAATGAATAATATGAAACCAAATTCAGTAATGAAAAAAGATAAGATCATAGAAAATGAATAATATTTATATAAAGTGAGAAATTCAATTAATTGAAGTTACAAATTGTAAATTTTCAATTGATTAATAAATATTGAAATTTTGTAATAAATGAATATATGAAACGTACACATATTGATAAAATGAATAAGATGAAACCAAATTTATTAATGAAAAAGGATATGATTATGAAATAAAAAAATATGTATAATATGAGAGATTCATTTAATTGATGATAAGAACAAAATTCATTAATTGATAATATAATTTACAAAAATTATTATCTAAAATTTTTAAATGATACAATTTACAAAAATTCAAGGTAAATCCTGAAATAATGTTTTACACTAGGACTGTGAGAGTGGAGAGCGGAGAGCGGAGACTAGAGATAACAGCTAATTATTGTAGTCAGGATAGTTTACATTACTTCTTCTATATGTAGAAACATTATATTTAGTATTTCTAATATTAAAATTAAAGGAATATAAAGCACGTGATAATAAATAATTAAATATACCTTTATAATCAAAATTTTATCAAAATAATGTCTACTTGATTGATGAGTATGGATATGTTTATGACTAATCACCTCCACATCATTACCTGAGGTTGTATTGATATACAAATTAAAAAATAATATAAGATAACATAACATAAAAAAAGACGAACTTGATATATAAAAAAGAAAAGAGTTTGCTCTCAATATCTTCATCATTTATCCAACTTCAGGCAGACATAAGGGCTTCTACAGTATAAGGATGAAGTCAAGCATAATAAAGACTAATAACCCAACTACTAGTGCTAAAAGTAGACTATGAACTAACAATAGACGATGAAATTACTAACAGGTCTCATGCAATTACTTGCATGATTATTATTTCCACAACTCTTCCACTCTAACAATATATCAAACTACACTCCTTCAACATTAGTTGTACAACTAAACACCTCTATCTTCACACCCATCAGTCTTGGAAGAAGAACTTAGGAGCAATGAGATACTTCACACCTGACTAGCTTCCTATCTTTAAGCCTTGCATCCATTTCACTTAACAACCTCACCTCATCTTTCTTTCCTCAATCTTCAACCTCATTTCTACTCAATTCTGGCTTTACTTTACACTTCAATTTTCTCTCTATTCAAAGATTATTTTGGTCTTTCTCCTCTCACTTCCTTCCTGCCTTGTTCACTTTCACATTGCTAGAAACTACCTTTTGAAAAAGTTGACCCTGACACTATGAGCTTTGCATTATTGAGAATGCTGCTCTTCAGTAGTGTTAGATACTCTTTTGTCCATTATTGAATTTCCTCCTTAGCCCCAAAAGATGTAGAAACTTCCTCTCTTCCTTCTCTAGATCTTCCTATGGTTGCTCTTGCAATTCTTCAATAAGTTAAGAAAAGTTGGAAATAAGTAATAAGGAGGTGCAAAATTGTACCTTGCACTATTACCCTTTGAAAAAAGAAGATTGTAGATTGTTGGTTTCCCTTGAATTGGATTTTTTTTCAATTTGGTGCAAAAACTTGGGAAACTTTATTGATTGGCCTTTTTTGGAATAAGCAATATGCTTTTCCAATTATTGAAAAATGGGCACATAATATATGGAAGAATAGAGGTTTAATAGAAGTGCTTATAGCATAAGAAAATATGTTGTTATTTACCTTTTTATCTAAAGAGGCAGGTATGAAAGTGGTGGAACAGGAAAAGAGTTGGATATTCAAAGTTGTGTATAAATATGAAGTCAATTTAAAATATGCCAGAAGGTATTTCAGTTATAAGATTGGAAGCAAATGGAACCTTGCTTGGAGACAGTGTTTATGTTAATTATCAACAAAAGTCATCAATGAAATCTCAAGGAAAAAGGTGGATATCTATTGGTGAGAAGTTTTTAAAAGGAGATTATGAGAAGCCTATAGGATTGGATGAGCATGCTAGTCATTAGTGCACACAAAAAGAATCAAACGAAGAGATTGTGCAAGAGAAAAACATAGAATCAGTGAGTAATGCACAGGTGGTAACTTCTTTCTCTCTAGATGGAAAAATTCAAAAAGACACTCTAGAAAAGAATGGCAAAAAGAAAGAGGAATTAGAACAATTAAACTCTCCTATAATGCTAAATAGAAGTGAATCACTGGAAACCTCCTCCTCTTTTATAATGGGAGATGATCCAGGAACAACTTTTGAGTCTCTAGTTACAAAAAGAGCAAGTAGGACCAAAAAGAAAGGCTTTAGATCAAATACGTCTTCTTAATGTCTTGGTTTACATGGAATGTTAGAGGTATCGACTAACCTAACAAATTTTTAGCTTTAAGAGATTTTATCAATCAAGAAAAGCCATGTTTAATTATTCTTTTGGAAAGTAAGATTAGAGTTAATAATATTATGAAGTTGCATAATTGGGTATTAATTGGAAATTTGTTACTAATCATCAGAAGTATGCTTTGGGAAGAATAATCATTGGTTTTATTCTAGAAATTATGAAGGTAAATGTCTTGGAAGTGCAAATATAGGTGATGCACATTAAATGGCATTTCAAATTAGAGGATGTGTATATTTTCTCCTCTTACTCTAATTATGCCTTCCAAAGGAAGGAGCTATAGAAGAATTTGATAGGTTTCCAAAATAGAGTGGTTGGCCTCTGGGTTATTAGTGGAGGTTTTAACTCTACTCTCTATATATCTGAAGCTGAAGGAAATGCTCTTCTGAGGACCTACATATTAAACTTTAAGGATTGTGTGGAGACACTAAGCCTAACTGATCTCAAATACTAAGGTCACACTTTTACTTGGAGTAATAAACAAGCAAAGGACCGGTCTGTAAAGAAAAAGTTGAATTCGGTGCTAGTAAATCAGTGTTGGTTACTTCAGTTTCCTATGAGTTCTGCCTCCTTTCTAGATCCTCATTTCTCTAATCACTCTCCTGCCAAGATACAAACATAATACTAAATTTCCTTTCATATTTAACAACTTTTTGGTATATACAGAAGGGTTTCAAGAGGCTATTAAGGTAGGAATGTTGAAAGAATTGTTTGGAACTAAATAGTTTATATGTGTCTAAAGGCTCAAAGCAATAAAGGATGAATTGAAAAAACTAAATCTTAAAAGGGGAAGCTCCACCACTAAAACTATTAATAGAACTAAGAGTGATCTTTCTATAATCCAAGGGCAACTTTCTAGTACCCCTAGGGACCCACCACTTTTTTCACTAGAGAAAGAAAAACTTAACAACTATCTCTTAGTTGTTAAGAATCATGAAAGTCTAATAAAGCAAAAGGCAAGGGTCAAATGGCTACAGGAAGTTGATAAATGTTCTAAGCTCTTTAACTCATTAATGGGTAGTAAGAGCAACAATAGAATTTGCTTAATCTAGGTTGAAGGTGTCAAGCTCCTCAAGCATTAGGATCAAATCTTAGAAGAGGTAGAGAAATATTTTAGTAGATTTTATGACCAATTTATAAAGATTTCAGTTACCTCACAATTATTAAACTCCTTCATCTCAAAGAAACTATCTCAAGAAGAGGCTTTTAATCTAGTCAGACCTTTGAAAGATGCATAGACTGAAGAAGTGATCTCCCAAATGAATCTAAATAAAGCTTTAGGTCCTGAGGGCCTAAAGTGGTTTTTCTTTCAAAAAGCTTGGGGAGAGATTAAAAGGATGGTTAGGCAAGCTATCAGTGAATTCTTCTCTACTGGTTTCTTATTAAAAGGGATTAACAAAACCTTTCTTTGCTTAATTTCCAATACAAGTAACCTTAATTTATTTAAAGAGTCCAGGCTTATCGTTTGTTCTAATTTTCTTTATAAGGTGATCTCTAAAATTGTAGCAAATAGACTTAAGGAATTTTTGGGAACGTTGGTTAGTAATAACCAAAATGCATTCATACAAGGAAGGATGATAGGGGAAAACATCTCCATTGTTTATGAGCTTATGAAGGAGTACTTCAAAAAGGCTTTTGATTGTGTGAAATGTTGTTTTATATTTATGTTGATAGAGGTGATGGGATTCCCTTCTACATTCATTAAATGTATCATGTATAACCACCACTTCCTACTCAGTGCTAGTGAATGGTGACCACCTAAATCATTAAAAGGAGCAAGAGGGCTTAGCAAGGTGACTCTATGTCTCCATATTTTTTAATCATTTGAATGAAGGTTCTAACTTTATTGTTGTAATATAATGTGAAGAAGAAAAGGAATTCAAGTTTCACAACAAATGCAATAAGGTATCGCTAACCAATCTATGTTTTGTTGACGATTTTTTAATCTTTTATAAGGTACATCCAACTTCAATTAAGATCTTGACGTCCTCTCTAAAACAACTTGTAGAAATTTCCGGTTTAGTAATCAACCTAACAAAAGAGTCATTTTGTACTGGCTAGTAGTGCAGTTAGAAGTTGAGAGAGCTACAATATCTTCTATGGAAAGGAAACAATATATTTTGCGCTATCTAGGACTACCTATCACTAGAAGAAGGATTCATTTCTATGAATGGTATCCTTTGGTGGAAAGAATACTGTAGAGATTAAACCTATAGATAAATAGTTTCTTATCTTTTGGGGGAAGACTTCAATTAATTAAATCTGTGTTGAACTCCTTGCAAGTTTAATGGTTTGTTAGTATCTTTTTGGCTAAAGGAGTCGGGAAGGCAATTGGAAAATTAATTCAGAGGTTCTTATGGGGGAAAGCATAAGACAAAGGGAAGGTTAATAAAAGTTAGATGGGATATGGTTTGCAAGTCCAAGAAGGGTAGAGGCCTATGGATAATCCCTGTTGCCATTACCAACAAGGTATTGATGCTGAAAAAGATATGGCATATTCTGTGCAACAAGGATACATTATGGACCAAATGGCTTTACTTTTATATACTTAAAGGAAAATCATTGTGGTCCATTTTCCTAAGGACTCTCAATCTTGGTTTATTAACAATTTGATACGGTTCAAGGAAATTATAGAGGCAGGAGTTAATTGTAAAGTGGGTAATGGAAAAGAAGCATACTTTTGGTATGATAATTGGACGGGTCATGGTCCATTAACTCGAATTCCTATAACAGTTCAATGTTGGAACATTATCTCACTCAATGCCAAAGTTTTTGAAATCATTATTGGCAACAGGTTGAAAGAATTTCCAAATCAGGTGATGCACTTGTCCCCAATTATTCCCCTAATTGTAGGACTTAGGACAATTGCTTTTGTTTAACCTAAACCCCTCCTTTTCTAACAATGCATATACGAAGTGGATAACACAGGGACAATCCAATTAAGATGATTGGTACCTTACAGTCTGGCATAAGATCTTAAGGCCCATCACCTCTTATTTATTGTAGTTGGCTACATTGGACAAAATGTCCATCGTTGACAGACTATGATTTCTAAATCTAGACAATAAATGTGTCCTGTATAGGAACAAACGTGAAACTAGAGATCACAATTTTTTTCCAATACCCTTTTGTGGAGGACATATGGAAAAAAATTCAAGAGAAGTGTCACTGGAGATGGGAAAAGAATTTGCTTATTGTCATACTAGAGAATTAAGAGATCTAAAGACTGAACCAAAAGGAGATAGAGCATTATATATCATCTCACTTGCTTCTAGTGTTCAGGAGATATAGAATGAGAGGAATTTGAGAATTTTCAAAGGCAAAGCTTGTTCAAATCAAGAAGTGATGAATTCTCTAATTATGAGGACAAGAGAATTGATTTTTCCCTCAAAAGAACTTCCTAATTGTAGTGAGAATGTTGTTAGAGCATGGAATCTGGTTTAAAAATTATTATAAACACAACCTTAAACATGTAGTACCAAATCAAAAGAGGACAATGGATTATGGGTGCGTTTGATTTAACTTTTGGCAGGTGGAAAAGCACTTTTTTCCACCGCAAAAGCTATTTTAAGGAAAAAATGAGTGTTTGGTTGTAATCTTCAAAAGCACTTTTGGAGTAGAAATAGCTTTTTTAAAAGCTAAAATACAACTTTTTCAAAAGCTCAAATTTGGAGCTTT
>JAOSBN010000006.1:35232302-35252032 GCA_027563595.1 Erythroxylum suave | reverse complement strand
CCCAAATCGAAGGTTTCTTATTTTCACTGTTTAGGATGGAATGGAACGTAATATGAAACCCTCCGCTTCCATCCCATCCCATTCCATTCCATTATAAAACTTCCTTCCAAACGATGGAAATATGTTACGTTCCGTTCCATTCCATCCTCAACCAAACATAGCCTTAAACAACCATTTGGTGCTTGCCTCAAGCTCCTCAAGCTCCTGTGCTAGGGAACTCTCCAAAAATACCGCAACAACATATCATGGACTTCAATGGTGCTGGGAAGTTGGTATGCACCCTCTGCACGTGTTATTCAACCCATCAATGAGAACCAAGGTAGCCTTTGTTATGTCTGAAATTTCTTTCTAAATTGGTTCTGTAATTTCTTGTACATAGCATGAGTTTACAAATTCTAGACCAATATTTGGATTTTCAATGCCCAAGTATTGTTTTATCCTTTCATATTGCCGGGAATTTCCATTGCCTGCAATTACAGAATGGATAGAAGATGATTGATAGACTTGTTTTGTTCCACATTGTCGCTAAGTTTATATAACCTCACATTGTCACAAGTTCTAACCAAATTATCAAAATCAAGGATCAAATGCATTGAAACAAATGATCTCAATGATCGATTTTTCTTGTTTGAATTATCAACTAGGGGTGATTGCTAATACACAGACTTAACAGAAACGAGATTGTTAGCTACAATGAGTCTTTAACACAATAGAAAATATCAATCCATAAATTTTTGTTTCCATTCCAAAGACACCAAAGTTCATGCCATTAAGCATATTCTCTTTCTCATAAAATCCATCCACTATTATTTGCAACTCAATACATATCCATCAAGTCCAAAACATATTGAGATTTTGATTCACCTACCGTTTTGTTACATAAAGGCAGCAACCACTTCATTTTGGGTTTGAGAAAAAGTTGTTGATTGATGGCATGATTTCAGGGGCCCTGTTGCGAACAAATTTCCTCAAAGCATGCTCGGCGTACTTTTCTCCCTCAGCAAAGTTTTCCAAGACGCCAGCAGCCCTGTGCTGCTTGTTCACCCTGACCAACACATAGATTCAGAATAGAGATTGCTGCCACTCCATATACCCATATAAATTCATTTCATAAGAAAAAACGGTAAATAAAAAACACCTGCATTGTACCTTGTTAGCTTTCCTCTACTAGATTTCAACCCTTCACAATACCCCCCCAAAAGAAAAAGGAAAACAAAACAAGATTTTGAAGTTCACCCTTCTCTGCACATTTGTTTTACTTTATTTCACAACCTTCTTTTAGGTCTTTAAATGGAAGAGGCGAAAACCAAATCAAGGACTCTTGTTTAGAGAACAAGTTGCGGTTGACAGTAAAACTACACCATATTCTCAAGCAAATCAAAATTTTCTTTTTCCTTGCAAATGCGAGATTGAAACTACATCACCCAACTCGAACCTACCAAAAATATTAAGAAAAGAAAACTGATGCACAAAAATCTTATTAAAGCATCAACACCCACAAAAAATCTCCTTGTATTCTATAAAGCCGTCTCGACCAATTATATAACCACCAAAAGATTATCAATACCAACAACGCTAAACGGTAGCTCTATACAATAGACACGATGGAGAAGGGGAGGCGTAGACAGGAGAAGCACCTGACTTCTGGGTTGATGCAGATGTTGCGGACTAGCTGAAACCCGCAGATCCCTACAGCGACACTGAGGGCGGCGAACAGGGGATACACCTATACCAGATCCAATAACACAACAATAAAAAAAAAACAAGATCTGTTTTCTTTTTGTCTACAATTAACCAAGTCAAACGATAATAAGCAGAAAGAAGAAGAAGGCTTTAACACACCTCAGGCCTCAACCATCGATTGGTAGCCATTGGAAGTCTTGCCGTTCTAGGGAGAGAAACGCTTGAGGGGTCGATGAAGTAAATGAGAATGAGACTTGTTGGTTGACTAGGGATTTGTAACGATAAAATAAAATAAATACAAAATTGCTTATTGGATGAGTCTGATTGGTTAGTTTTGAGGATGTCGTTGACGAATAGGCGTACGACACGTTACCCGACACAATTGTCAAGCTTTCTCCGTTCGCATATTTTATTTAATGAGGATCTTCGGTGGCTTTTTAAATTTGAACGCCACTGACCAGCATTTTTTGTAGGATAAGTTAAGAGATTAAGAAGGAAAAAAGGACTCATTTCTTCAAAAAATTATTTATAAATAATATTGAATTATATAAAAAAGTATTTGTGCTTATTTATATAGATAATTATATTAATTTTTATGTTAAAAGATTTTGACATAACATGATTTGTTAATTACGAGACTATTAAACTTAGCATAATATATATTAAATAAAGTCATATTTCAAGTCACGAAAAGTTTTTTTCTGTAAACATATAAAAAACAGATTACGTAAATTACAACCATCAAAATATGTATCATATACTGACTTGACTAGATCATTATTTGTTTTGACTTATGAGGACATCTATATTGAATCCTGCTCTAAAATAATTATGTTCATATATGTATACATAAGTATTATCATAAATTTGCCCTTTTCTTCTTTGATCATAGTTTTCATACAAATCAATGCAACCATTTGGTTTTATTGATCAAATTATAACAAGAAATATATATTACGCCAGTTTCATGGTTAAGAAAGGAGAGGAACAGCTAGGAGAAAAAAGCCACAACCCACCGGGAGAAGATAACTCTGCCCTGACATGCTAATGTAGAACTACTTGCAATTACTGATATTAGTAGATATACTAGTACAGTAAGTTCAGATATACTAACGGTATAGGATGGATAAGTAACTCCTCCGAACAATATGTACACCTGCAACTGACACTCTTGATCTTGACCATAAATTGCCGTCTCAAGCAAAACTACCCGAAATGACCATTGCAAATTTGCAATTTATCATGGCACAAAGGGTGGTGCAGAGCAACTAATATTCAGGAATTTGATTCTGGAAAGTAAACTTTCACCCACGGACTAGATTAAACATACAATATCATGTGTCATTTAGACGAGGCAACTCATCAAGTACTTCATTTATCTATGATCTGCGAGCTCTGTCACGCCAAGAACCTTGTTGTTTTGCAAGTACCTACAAATAAGAAAAAGTTTGATCAAAGCTTTGCTTACAACGTTATTCCCTCTCACCAAGCACAAAACCCCAACCTTTTCACTCAACAAGCTGTTAGCAAGTTCAGTTTGACTGCAATCCTTTTTGTTGTTGTCCGTCTCAAGCTCCCTGTCTGGAGCTATGGATAATGGAAGTGTTGGTGCTCCAAATATTGCCTCATCATGAGCAGCTTTTAGTTGCTCCTCTCTTCTTGCCTTTACATGTATAAGGATTTACATAATGTATCATATTTTTCTTTCTTTCGTTTTTTTTTTGGACCAATGCAGGCATGCAATAGTCAAATGCGTCAATAATAAACAGCAGCTATGAAAACTAAAAATACCTCAATAGCTGAAAACCGAAAGCTATGCCCCAGGCGTTTGACTAATTCTACATCATCTTCCGCAACTGTGCATACAGAAACGTATAGTATGAATTGAATTTTTACACAATTTACTTGGATCCCATTTGTTAATACAGAAACACATAATCCACGAATCAACTTCTAATCTTTTTATGTTAATAATATTATTTAGCCTAAAACAGATGGAATCACAAACCAAATCTCTAAATCCATATTCGGAAGTGCTACAATAATACATGACAAAACAGTATCAAACAGGTAAAACCAAAAAGTAAAAACTGTTTCCAATCTACATTTGTCAGTCACTGGCAGAGAAACCAACCCTAAAAGTAAAATGGCATATAGTAAGAAATGCAGTCCAGAATGCAGACAAATCACCTTCAGTTTCCTCTTCGTCATCAAGAGGGGCATCTTTGTCAAATTCAAATCGTTCCCAACCTGCGCCGCTACTTGCTGCATCATTTTTAGCTACAATGCAAAACATATCAACAGTTATATATAATGTCATCATGTCAAAAACAAGCACTGTGCATCCAATTTGAAGCCTCAGCATATAATACCAGCTAGGGTTCACCAAAGAAGAGCTCTCATGCAGAAACAAACATGTCCTGAAAACAGGAACCCTTTCAGCTATCCCAAACTATCAATGTAACAAATATAAGATAAGCAGTTCCTGAAGTCCTGTCCCACTGAAAATTACGCTTGAAAGGAAGCAACAAGAAAACCTTGGGCATTTAGCCCGAATTTGTTTGAAAACGTTTACACAAATATTAACATTCATCAACATACTTCAACCATGAAAGACGTTGAAGGTTCTGCCACAAGAACTACAGAAAGTACAGGAGTAATGTTTGTTTCTTCTTAATTGTAACAGAATTATCCTTGTAACACAACCAACAATGATTGTTGAAGAAAGATCAAAATTCACTATTCCTACTAACTTTAGCAATGAATTTCAATCAAAGTATAAGTAACTCCACCAGAATGAAAAGCATCAAGAACAGTCTTTTTACAAGGGGACACAACTGCTTACCCGTTTGATCAAGCTGAAATTTCATCCTAGCTTTGACTTTTTCTGCACGCGTCTGTTCAAAATGAGAGCCAATTATTTGCTCCAATTCAGCATTTATGCCTACACCCACAAGAGTACTATCCAATTCTACTTCAATGAGAAGCCTAAGTATTGGTATTCTAAGGCTATTTAATACAAAAGTAGTCTCAAGTTCAATTGATTTTCCAATCGAGTACCATACTTCTGTCTCTCTTTCAGTATCAAAACAAGTTTAATAATGATATAGGCGCCCAAAGGAATAACGAATTGTTATGTATTATGTGACCACAGAAATCCCCCCCCCAAAAAAAACAGATAACTTCGCAGCAGGCAATGTAATGCTACTGAGTCTGAGGTATTAAACTATGGGTAGGAATAACGAACCATCTTATCATAGCCAGAAATCAACCGTGAGTAATCTGTGGCACCATTTCTCTCCTTAATTGGTCTATCCCTCTTCACATCATCATTCCTGTTCTTATCGGACCTCCTATGCTCTCGAGGCGACAAACTTCGACTTCTCCTGTCTGATCTGTGTCGCCTAGGAGGTGACGAGCTCCGACTCCTACTCCTCCTCCTCCTCCTCGTCTCTCGATCTCTGTACCTCTCTCTGCTTCTACTCCTGCTTCGCCTCTTGGAATGCCTCTCCCTATTATCCCTCTCTCTACTCCTCGAACGACGTCGCTGGCTCAATGCCTCGTCTCTCGGCTTCTTCTTGAGCTTGTTTTGAATTGACTCAAGCTGCGCTTGCTTTTCGAGTTTTGACGCTTGTGTAGGGCTCGAGGCTCTGACGAAATTGCTCAGGAAAGAAGAGGCGGACGGAAGAGCGGTGCCTCTCGACGGGGCGGAGTCGCCAGCGGAGAAGCCCAGGCCTTGTTTGAAGCGGGCGGCACCTGCCCCTTTTCGAGTAAGCTCCTCGTAGTAGGCTGCGGCTTTTTCTTCCTCCATTTTCGATTCCTATCGGCTCTGCTCTCAGGGTGGCTTAGGTTGTCGGGATCTCCACTGGGAGAGCCAGCAAACGACGTCGTTGTAGCTATGTGGAAACCCCTTTCTTGTGTCGGTTCTATCACAATTTTTTAATTAAATGAATAAATTTTAACATTTTTAATAATTTAGTTTAAAAAATCAATTTCTTAATTTAGTTAATAATTTTTTTTACCTTTCATGACATATAATAAAAAATATTAATTATGATTAGGTTAAAACAAAAATTTTAAATGATTAAATGAGTAAATTATTAATATGACTAATGTCGTAAAGTTTTAAAAAATAGATAAATATATTTTTAAAAATTGACTTAATTAGTTCAAGTTTGTTTTTATATTATGATAACAATTAAGTGGTGTATTTTTATTTTTATTTTTATCTTCCGATCATTTTTAGTCTTGATTTTAATTTTACTTTACCTTTCAACCTTAACCTTTTAGAACAAACTGGAAACTACTAATTAAAGTTGATTTGTTTATTGTGTTTGGTTTGATGGTGAAGGGAGTTGTACTACGCACTCAAACTCTCAAATCTCGTCGGTTTACGAGAAAGATATCAGTTAAACTGATAGAAGTTACCACTTCAATCAACCTCGTAACAAATTAAAGGATGTGTTTTACTTTTACAGTCCGACTCCCAAGCAAATGGGATCATCCTAAAACAGAAACATCACTGACAGACAAAATTAAATAATTAAATTTTTACTGTAAGCTATTATTAAATATATTTTATAATAAAAACCTTTAAAAATATTTTAATAAAAATTTGTTTAAAGTATTAAATATATTTATAATAATAAATATTCAAAAAAAATTTGATGGAAGAAAGCCAATTGAACCCGACTTGTCACCTCAGGATTGGCGCTGGAAATGGACGTACAAAAGAAAATCTCTTCCAATCGATGTCTGATTTCACCAATCGGCCTTCTACTGGAATAAAGGCAAAAGCGAATCCCTTAAAAGCGAGAACTTCTATGCAATACAAAATCAAATCCCACCAAGTACTGTATCTTCTTAAAATAGATGGTGGGTGTTTTCCTTTAAGTCATGAACAACCCGTGTAGTGTATCAAGGTATGATCTTTTCCTACACGCAAATGGAGGAGCCACTAACCAGTCCAAATCAAATAGAGTAAGAATAATGGTTGTTGTTGTTGTTGTTTAGGAGGTGACAGGCAACTACTTGCAACCTGCGAGATGATGGTCGGCTTTCCAATTTTGACGCCGCCGGTTCTGGGGTCGTCTCGTTTTTGGCGACCTTTCGTTTTGCCTTAGTCAACCACCGCCACATTGAATGCAATTCACTTTGCCTGTGATAGGTCTTTGACCCCTGGGTCGTCAACAGGACTTTTACCTTGGCAAAAGATCGCTTTTCCACCCGTCTTTCAATTCTTTCAGATCTTTTCCAAACTCCAAGGCTATGAGCTGATTTGTTTTGGATACCTGATCAGATATTCAATTTTAGAAATGGGTATACTTATATTTTTTTATTAACTAATTCAAGTAATATATTTTATTGAAATATTTAATAATATCTGAACAAAATAGGAATAGACCGAAATCACATCTTTAAAGATTGTTTTTATATTAATTTGTCAATTTTAATTTCCAACTTAAACTTAATTTTAAAAAGTTTCGAATCTCGTAGTCCCACGTCGTCAGAAAAAGAAATTCAAGCTTTTGCTACAAAATTGAACACAAAAGACACATCTGTTCAGCGTTGTTAGATTCCGACACAGCACTGACACATTTTGCTTTTTGTTGAACAACACACGATCTTTGTTAACACGTACTAATGTGTTTTGCATCCTAAATGCTACAATATTAGCGTAGAATTGCACTTATATATCTCCAACGGCACAAAATATCCGTGTCTCGATTCTATGTTATCTGTTGACGAGATGAAATTTATTAGGTAAAGAAAATGTCAGAAGGGGAAAGGTAGGAATTGTAGGATCTGGGTGGGAATTTCATCCGCGGTACGAAGAACACGACAGAAAACGAAAGAGAGGTTTCGTCTTCGTGGCCGGTTTATGATATTTAAGAGTAGCTATACACGGAGAGAGAGAGGGGACAACTTGGACAGGACAAGGAGACAGAGTGGGGCTGCCTTTAGATTTGCTAAGATCTCACGAAATTAGATCCTCAGAATCTTTCTACTTTCTCTTTCTTTTCCCTTATTAATAGTCTCTCAAAGCCAAAAGACTCCCCCGTTGGTATTTGTAATAGTACAAAGCTTTGTAGAAAGTAGTTTCTGTGAAGCCATCTTGCCATTTTTGTAGCGCCAAAGTCTAACCTTGAAGTACGGCTTTGCTTTACCCACCTACGAGAAATCGTAAAGTGAAAGAAAGATATATTCTCTGTATTAAATGACGGCGGTCGGAGATGTTCTGAGGCGGGGTTTGGCGGAGAAGGTCGGAGTATCTAATGGGTCGGAGGAACTTCACGTTCTTGCGGTTGATGACAGCCTCGTGGACCGTAAAGTAATTGAGCAATTGCTTAAAATCTCTTCGTGTAAAGGTGTGGCATTTTGGCAATGATTTGTTTGTGTCTACGCTATTTCGACTTTGCTAGGTTGAAGCTGACTTGAAATGGGTTTCCTTTTGCAGTGACCGCCGTGGAAAGTGGAACACGAGCTTTGCAGTATCTGGGGTTGGATGGAGAGAAGAGCACAGCTGCGTTAAATGTAAGAGAAAACGCCAGCTCTGAACTTGCATTAATTTCGTTTTAACCACTGAGAAAGATTAACAAGGACAGGTTATAGAACAAATATCTAAACAATTCTATGTTCAGTTTCATGGGGGTTGAAGAAAGTAAAAACAATTTTCATGCTTCTTCCAACTTTTCATCTATCAGATTTCCTTATAGCAATTGGGTGGAGTCTGATTATTTTTTTCATATGATTCCAGGACTTGAAAATAAATCTAATAATGACGGATTACTCCATGCCTGGGATGTCTGGATATGAATTGCTCAAGAAGATTAAGGTTGGTAACTGCTCAAAGTTTTTTTGAAGTATCTTCTAGAATCCTTGTCTTTTTGTTTCAGAAGTCCTAAAAATTGTGGAACTTTTTTAGTAACCTTGGAACTGATGATTTGCAGGGTTCATCTGCTTTCAGAGAAGTTCCTGTAGTAATCATGTCATCCGAGAACATCTTGGCTCGTATTAATAGGTAAACTTAAACATTTTGAAGTTGATATAGTCATTAAATATGAATAGAATGTGGCAGAATTCAGAATTCTATGAACGCGTGAACTGTGATTTCAGCTACGAACTGTTTATCTGTGCCAGATCTAACGGCAACATTAGTAATCTGTTAATACAAAAAATCCTTAACTAGTTGGTATGGCAAACTTTAAATCAAAGGCTAATTTTAACTAGTTGAGATGCCAAACTAAATCAAAGGCTAATTTTTTGCAGATACTCGTCTTTCGGAAAAATTTACTTTGATCATACGGGATTTTGATTACATTCTATTGTTCTTACTGATCTGCAGATGCTTGGAAGAAGGGGCAGAAGAGTTCATACTGAAACCGGTAAAATTGTCTGATGTGAGACGCCTGAAAGATTTCATAATGAGAGGTGAAGGAGAAGAAAAGGGGAAGAGAAGAGCTCCAAAGAGAAAGTTGCAAGCTGACGTTTTCACCTGTGATGAATTGAGGCTCGAGTCACCAACCAAGTTCTCCGCCAAACGGTCTAGATCACTCGTTTAAGGGGGCATTTCTCTGCTTCCCATATTCACGGTCATGTTATCGATCTCACCATTACATTGATCCCCATTTTTGGCTACAAATCAGCAAATTACTTGGCTCTCTGGCTCAATTTTTGATCTTCAAAGGAAGAGGAGCAAAAAGTAAGCACAGAAATTCCAATACTGAGATGTATAAGAAACACCATTTGAAGTAAATATTTTTGTCGAAGTGATTAATCTAAGTACAATCTCTTGTGAATGTGTTGTAATAGATTCTTATGCAGAGTGCTTGAAACCCATCGAAGTTCTTCCATTTTTGTCGCCTTATCGATGTAAAATATCAGATTCAAATAGTTGGTTGTCATTAATCAAGTTCCCCAAATCCTGGGGAAGATATTAGATCGATGGGGCATACCACCTATAGAAATAGAATCGTAAGCTAGGGTATGTCACCTATAGACTCATAAGCGATCTCCATAAACGAGACAACAAGTCGGTGACTTTAAAACGTTCGATAGGTTGCAAAAAGTTGAAGAATGACTTCCCTTAGTGTGAAAGTTTGACCATCGCTTTGAGCATTAAATCTGGATGAAGAACGATCGCAAGACTCGTGATCTTAATTTTATAATTATTCTAAATATTGGTTTTTATTAGATTTTTGTGGGTTTGATATAAGTGATTATATCTTATTATTTAATTTTAGATATTATTTGATAATTATTTAATTTTAGATATTAGGTTGGGTGTTGATGGAACTTGTGTGAGTGACCCCTTCTCTGGACTCCATATGCTTGACTTAGGGTCTGTTTAGTTGAATGTTAATTAATAGAATGGAATAGGATGTAACGGAACGGAATGGAACGGTTTATAATAGAATGGAATGTAATACAGTGAAATATTGTTTGAGAGGGATAGAAGGGTTCATAACGTAATGTAGTGAAATATTGTTTGGAAGATGGATGAAATGCAATGTAATGTATAGTAAATGACTATTATATCCCTTATATTAAAATGATTATTACAGGAGATTTATTATTTTATTATTAATTATATATAATTTATTATTAATTATATAAATTATTATTTAATAAATTATATTATATTATATTAAAATTTATTTTATTTTATTCTATATGATTTATATTTAAAATTAATTTATTTATATTTTTATTTATATTGAAATATATGCAAATAATTAAAGAATTATTCTTTATGAGTTTTCTATTTTCATTAATAAAAATTTTGTTAAATTCTATTATTTTATTATTAGTTATATGCCATTTATTATTAATTATATAAAAATATTATTATAAATTATTTAATAAATTTTATTTTATTTATTTATATAGAAATATATATAAATAATTAAGGAATAATTGTTTATATATTTTCTATTTTCATTAATAAAAATTTTATTATTTTATTATTAATTATATAAAATATTATTATTAATTATTTAATTTAATTTAATTTAATTTATTCTTTTATATGTAATTTATATATAAAAATAAATTCTTTATTTTTATTTATATAGAAATATATAAAAACAATTAAAGAATAATTTTTAATATATTTTCTATTTTTATTAATAAAAAATTTTATTTTATTTATTTTATTATTAATTATATACAACATATTATTATTAATTATTTAATAAATTTTATTTTATTCTATTATATGTTATTTATATTTTAAAATAATTTATTTTTATTTTTATTTATATAGAAATATATGCAAACAATTAAAGAATAATTTTTTTATATTTTTTCCATTTTTATTAATTAGAATTTTTATTTTATTATTAATTATTAATAATATAAAAATAATATTATTAATTATTTAATATAATTTATTATGTTAAATATTTTTCTATTCTATTTAATATATTAATTCTATTTAATATAATATTATGATTTGGTCACAGTTGGTATTACGAAAACTTATTGAGGGTATATTAGGTAGTTTGTATTTATTAGTTTACGTTCTATCTTAAACCTCCCAAATCAGAGGTTTCTTATTTTCACTATTTAGGATGGAATGGATCGTAACATGAAACCCTCCGCTTCCATCCCATTCCATTATAAAACTTCCTTCCAAACGATGGAAGTACGTTACGTTCCATTCCATTCCATCTTCAACCCCTCAGCCAAACATAGCCTTAGTCCTTGCTTGGTTATATGTGTGAATTACATTGGTATGAACTCTAGTACATTGAAAGAAAGCCGCAGATTGAGCATGAATGACTTCTGGCATGCGTGACTTCTTTCTTACATCGTTCTTGATTGGTAGAATAATATTTGTGATTATTGTTGCGGTGTTTGGCATGGGTCCTTTTTAGATTATGCGGTCGCTGTGCTTCACCGCTGTGTGTGTTTTGGCTGTCCCTTGTTTATGGTGATGGATTATTATTTTTGCGGGTAAACGTGTGTGAGTAGCTGACTTCCTATTTTGAGCTTTTCATGTAACCAAAGTCTGTTTCCTTTGAAGGTGGTCTTGGGTAATTTTGTAGCTGTCTTTTTTGGTGTTGCTTTATTGGGTTCATGTTTCAATGATGAAACATTTGTTGATTTGAGATGTTTTGTAGCAGCTGTGTGTGGGATGTTTTAGTGACTATATCAAAGATTCATAGCATCATTCTTGATAGATAACTTCCTATTCTTTCATTGATGAAGTGACATATTTAGGGAAGTTATTCTTTTATCTAAAGTGTTGTTTTTGTTTATGTTAGTTATTGTTTAATCACTTGAGTTATTTATTTAGTGTTCTTTAGTTATAAGATTGTTGAGAAAAATTCTTTGTTGAGGTACGAGGCGGTTGTACTATTAGGTGTGAATTACTTTCATGGGTAGTGAGGACAAGAGATAGTGTCAAGGGTTGAGTGGTGTTGACTCAGTAAAATCTTCTATAAAACTATTATCGTTAGTGAAAGAATTAAGGTGGATGAGGGCCTCGCGGATGTAGAGAAGGTGTACTGAACTGTGTTACTAAATTTTAGTGTTGATTTGTTTAATTTCGTATTTATTTTTCTGTTTTCGTTTATGTTGAGAAATTAACAATTGCTGATACAGTTACTACTGATAGATACATAAGTAATTATGGCAAAACCTTATAAATAACTACAATCAGATTAAAGTTTTTACGAAACTACACCCTACAGTTCTGTCAAAGGTAAAAGAATCAGAGTGGGAGATTGTGTTAGCTAGTATAAAGGTCATACACACGTCATGAACTTGTCGACAAGGTTCCAGTAGACCATGCCCCTCAAAGACTAGACTCTTCTCTTCATTTGATTGCTATCATTGTCTTATTTGAAATCAAGTTCCAACCCTTTTTGAGCTCTAAATTACAAGAAGCTTCAAAGAGGTAAAATATTCACTAGCTTGTCCAACCCTTCATTAAATCACAAGAAGCTTCAAAGAGGTAAAATATTCACTAGCTTGTCCAACCCTTGATGGCTATTCCTTATTTCTTTTAACCTTAAAATAACTATGTTGTGAATCCTTTGCATTGTCTCAACGTAACAATGTTGCTAAAAACATCTTAGAAGTAATACTCCCAAATTTCCACTCTGTTTGTAACGTATTTTAGCATTTAAAAAAAACTACAGATCCTTTTTACAAAACTCCAATTTATGTGCTGCTAAAAAAGACAGATTTTTCTATGACTGAAGCAAGATTATACATACCAACATTTCTATATATATAAGATTCTTAAAAAATTAAAAGATATTATTTAATGTTTGAATATTTTCATTTGAAAAACATATTACTAATGTTATTTTCTTTATAGATTTAGGGATAATATCGTGGTATTTCAAACCTATTACCTCCTGTCTAGCTATCTAGGTTACTCAAACGAAGAGTTCACTCTAGACATAGTTAATTATGTGAAATAAATTATTTTCTCTCTTCTAAATGAAAATTAAATTTAATAAATACATACATTAATTGAAAATTAATCCTCTCCAAAACTCCTATAGGGTGGGAACCTTAAGTTTAATTTTATTTCACGTTACATTAAATAAAATGTCTTGAAATTTATTATAAAGAACCCGTTACATCAAGCAAAATTAGAAGCCAGCTTCCAGGAAGAGTTTGTTGTGACAACAAAAGGGACTATAAAAGTTGGAAAGAAGGTTAAAGGAGTTATTGTTAATGAAGATAGTAGAGATATTCTTTATATCAAAGACTCAGATGGTAGAAAACTTAAAACAACTTTTTCAAAGGTGAAATCTAAGTAGGGGAACAAGGAAGACGCTTCTGAGCAAGAGAAAAAAATGGTGGATACGAGTGCTTGGAGACACAGAAGAGGTCGAGCTAGAGAGGCTTCACATCGTAAGCCATCTGATGCAATGTAGCAGGAGAATGTTGAAAAACCAATTCTGTATGATTCTAAGCCTCCATCACCATTGGCACAGGTAATGTGGTCAACATATCATTCCAGACCACAGCAGTTTCTACCTGTACCTTCACCACTACCTCCTGCTCCTGCTCCTCTCCCTTTGCCACCACCGTCAAAAATAGTGAACAAGTCCATAATGCCGCTGCCACCTCCTCGGTCACAATTGCCACCACTAATGGTGAAAAAAAAAGGTTCCACATCACATCTTTCACTAAAAAGCACAAGTTCATTGGCATCAGAACTAAAGCCTTCATTGGCACCAAAAGGGAAAGAAATAGATAGTAAGGCCAAGGCATTGGCTTCAACAAATCAAAGCCCTAAGAAGACAGCAATAGCCCATCCAAATTTTAGGCCTTTGCATTGGGATAAGGTCATGGCTATAGATGCTGAACATTTTGTGGTCTGGGAAATAATCAACTAGGGTTTTCTTAGGTTAGATTTTCTGCTTAGATATGAATTTCATTTATCATCTAACCCAATATTCTTTCACTTGTACTTCATTTTTGTGATTTAGGTAAAGTTATAATGTGTTGACTTATCTGTTACATTTTTATGTGCAGGTTTGATTGCAATGAAACTATAGAAGCCTTGTTCCAGTATGCAAATGCTATGCTCAAACCTCCACAAAAAGATGTAACCTTGTGAAGAACCATTAGCTCTAACCCTCCATCGATCGCAAAACTTTTCATACTTGAGCCTAGGAGGTCTCATAACACATCAATTGTGATAAAATCTTTAGCAATTTCTCGAAAAGAAATTCTTGATGCCCTTGTTGAGGGCTATGGATTGACGATGGAAGTGCTTGAAAAACTTGCGAGAATCTCCCCAACAGAAGAAGAAAAGGCCAAGATAATCCAATTAAATGGGGATCCCGATAAAGTTGCAGATGCTGAATCTTTCCTTTACTACATCCTAACAACTATACCTTCAACATTCATTCGAATCAACGCAATGCTGTTAAGATCAAACTATGATTTAGAAATTCTTTAATTCAAGGAGTCCTTAGAAACACTTCAACCGGCCTGCCAGGAGCTTCAAACTCGAGGGTTATTCTTAAAACTACTTAAAGCCATTCTCAAGGCTCGCAATAAAATGAATGCTGGAACATCCAAAGGCAATGCATAAGGCTTTGATCTTACTACTATGAGAAAGCTTTTTGATATTAAAAGCACTAATGGGAAGATTACTCTGCTTCACTTTATGGTGGAACAAGTAGTTCGATCGAAAGGTAGACACCTGTACTAAATTAGAACCAAGTTCTTGAAAAATTTGGTAGTCAAAGACCAGGAACCATCAATCTTAATTAGAAGTCTTTGACAATAGAAGAGAAAAATAAAAAGTACTTAGTTCTTAGATTTCTTGCGTTAAAGAAATTGAATGTTCATTTTGCCAATGTAAAGAAAACAACAACCATAAAGTACAAAAATTTTATCAACATATACTCCTCTTTGTCCACCCACCCTTCTTAAAGAAATTTAGTTGCTTATTTCTACTTGTGGCAATGATGAGGAGGAGCAGTTTCTAAGTGAAATGAAGGGATTTTTAGAGGGTTGTGATGGTGAACTTAAGATGATGAAGGACTAACAAGCAAAGGCTATGGAATTTGTGAAGAGAACAATAGAATACTATCAACTAGTAGCTTCCAAGCAAAGGGGAGCTTTCCCACTTCAACTGTTTGTTATCATGAAATATTTTGTTGAAATGGTTGATCAAGTATGTGTAGACATCTCCAAGAAGCTAGAAATGAAGAATTCAGTAGCAAGCATAGGATCTTCCTTTCAAGCAGTAAGAACTGTAGATAGATTTGCAAACTTCTGTCTGCATTTACAATCAGATACGTCTAGGTTTGCATCTTGTAGTGAGTCAGATGACGAACTTTGAATGGAGTTAGATCGCATTTCAATGCAAATTTTGTAGATTGGAAAAACATAATCACATCGAATATTTTCCAAAAGGGAAGGGACATTTTAATGATTTTGTGGGACTTGTCACTTCTTGAAAGCAAGCTTTCCTTGATGTTCTAGTGTTGAAAATGCAGCCTCCATAAGCATGGATCACATTAAGGCACCATAGCCTTTGAGATGACAAATAAGGAGAAACAAGTTGAGTGAGGTGACGGATGATGATCATCCGATTTAAGTTATGGTGGATATTGAACTTAATGAAGTTAGTAGTCCATTGATAATGTTATTCTTTTTCCATTCTTCTGTAAACTTCAATTCGAAGTTCAAATTCATAAAGAGAAGAGAAAACTATTTCACCAAATTTAGCAGTTCACAGCAAAGAGTGAAGATTCTAAGGACTTATAAAGGAAATGCTTTCTTTCTTGATCCAAAGTGATGTGAACTTTTTTAAAAATATAAATATTAAATTAATGAAAAAATAAGAAAGTTACAAAATCTAGATTATCCAAGGGGTACCTTTATCACACAACATGCTCAACAATAACTACCATATTAGATACATGGACACAATTTGTAGCCTTTTAAATGATTGTTCCTAACTAGGTGATAGTTGGTTCTGCAGTAAAAGTAGCTCGTTGATCCCTTTTATTATTTCCTCAGTTAGTTTTTACCAGGTTTTCCTTGTGGCCTAGAACCATCTCACATGTATTTCTTTCCATATGGCCTGAACTGTCAACCCCATGGCAATGGTTAAGGTCGCTCGTTCAGCTCGTGGGATAGATGGGTAAGTTGTTAACCAATGGATGATACCATTTAGTGAATTACCTAAAAGATTCCTTCCACAAAAAGATTTGATCTGCATCCAAACCAACGTAGTAGTTGGGGCACAAAAAGAAGAGGTGATCTTGTGATTCTGCATGCATTAAACAAAGAGGACAAGATGGATGCTTATCAATATAGGAGAGAAGGTCTGCTGTGCTGAGCTTGTTCTTCATGGTCAGCCAAAGGAGGAAAGATACCTTTGAAAAAAGGTTTCAATGCCAAACAATGCTGTCTAGGCAACTCGAGGCAGCCTCACTTGAAGAAGCTTAAGAATGCGTCTAGTCTTCAACTGGTTGATAGGGCAATTTTTCCAAAGGAATAAATCAGGAATGGTGGTAGGGGGATAATGGGGTTGGAGGTGGTGCAGATATTCTGGGAAATCCCATGAGTTCCCCTTGATAAAATAGCTCATCTTGGTGGTAATAGGAATTGACAGGAGGCTTGGATTAAAGTTTTAGAGCTGAATAAGAGGACCATGTCCTGTCTAGTTATCAAACCAAAAGGAGGTCCAAGCCCCGTCCCCAACTTTGCAGACGACATCAGGTTGAACTGAGTTTTTGAGAAGGACCAACTTGTTCAGGAAGTAGGATTGAGAAGGGCGTATGCTGGTTTCCCATATACTTCTTCCTTTGAGGAAGTATGAGTGGAGCCAACCAATCTATACCGATTGTTTGTCTCCTAGAATCCTCCATAACCTCTTTCGGATAAGAGCTTGGTTTGTTAGTCCTAATGGGGTGATGTTTAAGCCTCCTTCTGCTTTAGGAACATAAATATCAGTCCATTTAACCTTGGTAATTCCTCGAGCTCCAGTGGAGTGGTTCCACAGAAAATCTCTGAATAAACACTCTACCATTTTGATCACATTCCTGGATAAAAAACCATGAGAGCTCCAATATATGTGGAGAGAGTTTAGAATTGTCTTAATAAGTTGGAGTTTTTTTGCATGTGTGAGGAACTTGTTAACCCAATAATGTAACCTTTTCTGGATTTTCTCAATAAGGGGGAGACATTTCGTATAAAACAGCCTCTTAGTTGAGATGGGTAACCCCAAAAAGAGCAGGAAGGGGGTGGGGAGTGGTTTGCAAAATTATGCTAATGGCCTGAGTTATAGACTCTTCCAGGGGAAGAGCACCTCGAGATAGGAGGAACCTGCTTTTGTGAAAATTAATCTCTAAGCTCGATAGAAAGGTGAACTACATCAGTGCTCTTATAAATGTGTTGACGGATTCTAGCTTTGCTCCATAAAAAAGTAGGAGGTCATCAGCAAAGGAGAGGTAAGTCAAGCGTACCTTTTTGGTGTGAATAATAGCTGAAATTGGAGTTGCTTGACACTTCCTTAGTAATAGGAGAGTTCAATGTTTCCATGCATCGAATGAATAGATAGGGCAACAAGGGATCCCTTTGTCTTAACCTTTAGCAGCTTTGAAAGAACCTAATGGACTTCCATTAATGAGCACTGAGAAGCTTACTCTAGAGATACACTTCTGCATCTAGTGAATGAAAATAGTAGGGAAACCGTGCACTTCCAATATTGGTCATAGAAAATTCCAACTAACACTATTGAAAACCTTACAGAAGACGATTTTGATAGTGTAGTTGGGCATGGAATGGTGCTGAGTATATCCTTTTAAAAGTTTTTGAACAATGAAAATATTGTCCCTTATTTGTCTATTAAACAAAAATGCATTTTGAATATCACTGATAAAGGGGGGAAGAACCATTTTTAGTCTCCTTGCCAGAATCTTTGAGATGATCTTATATAAGACATTCGAACAAGCGATTGGCCTGAAATCACCAAAATCCAAAGGATTAGAGCATTTAGGAATCAAACACAAGAATGTTTTGTTGATCTCCTTAAGTAATCTACTCTTGGAAAAAAATTCCCGAACAACATCCTTAATAAATGGGCCTGTAACCTCCCCTGATTTATGGTAGAAATAAGCATTAAACATCTGGCCAAGGGGCTTTATTGCCATCCATAGCAAATACCACTTCCTCAATCTCTTTTTCGTCAACTATTCTGGTTAGAGAAGTTGCTGCATCAATGGAAATGTGGGTCTTCATGAGATACTTGAACCAAGTTAGAAGTACCAAGTAAGTTTGAGAAGTAGCAGACTGCTTCAGTTTGAATGTCTTTAAGATCACGGAGCTGATTGCCATCCTACTTAGTGATAAGGTGGATATGGTTTTGATTTCTTCTAGCCATAATAGTATTGAAGAAAAATTTTGAGCACTTATTGCCATCTTTAAGCCAGCTGACCCTCGCTTGCTGTTGAAGTAAGGAGGAGTGGTTTTGAAAAGCAACCATATAATTCATCAAGGTATGTTTTTCTCGGTCTTTATTAAGAGGATTGTGGGGAGCGGAGGCGCAAATCCGTTGGATGTTAACAAGGTCATGTTTGGTCGCTTGAAGGGCTGAAGCAATATTTTGATGCATTAAAGAATTGAGGGTTTTTAGCTCATATTTAATACCTTTGAGTTTGTGGACACATTTATACCGCATAGTACCTCTCATCACCACTGTAGCGCCAATATGTCACACTTCAAGAAAGTGGGGATCCCTGGCCAAAAATTTGTTAAACCGAAAAGGGTACCATTGATGTGTATTCTAAAATAAATTGGTGATTACAACAGGAATGATCTGAAAACAAGGGCTCTTTGAAGGTGGCAAAGCTGTCTGGAAAGGAGGCCAGCCAATTAGCATTGACAAGGGCGCTATCGAGCTTCTTCTAGATGAACCATCTGGAGCTTTGCTTATTTATCCAAGAAAAAATGTACCCCATTTGTTTCAGATAAGCCACTCCAAGGAGGTTAACACAATCTTTAAGGTCTGGTGAGAAGTTCCAGAGGCTACAATTACCTTGAGCTTCCAAAGGATACAACATGGAATTAAAATCACCATGTATCAACCAAAGGGATGTAATGTGGGGGTAGATTGTCACGAGATCATTATATAAAGTGCACTTCTAAAAGTCAAAGTTATTGGCGTTTATGAAAGTTAGGATGGTGGTCATATTCAGCTATAGAAAACGAACTCGAAGGTGCAACACCTGGTCTATTGTGTGAAGGGTAGTTACTTGGATGACATCCTCATTGTAACATACAATTATTCTGCCTAAAGAATGATGAGAGTGGTTGGAAAGAAATTTCCATTGAGGACCAAGTATCCTCAATTTGTCCACCTTATCATTCCTTATTTTGGTTTCCAAAAGACCTACTATTTGAGGCTTTTCCCTTATGACAAAATCCCACAAAGCCGCTTGCTTTGTTGGCAATTTAACCCTCTAACATTCCATACAATGATTGTTGGGCCCCGAAAATTTTTTATTTTATTCGAATTAATTATTTATTGACTTATGGATTTATTCGTTAATTATTTT
>JAOSBN010000006.1:35201076-35231262 GCA_027563595.1 Erythroxylum suave | reverse complement strand
CAACAAGGAGATGATAGATTGACAAAGAAAAGGATTCAAAAGCAAAGGCTTTGGATACAAGAAGAAGGAGAGGATAGTGCAGCAAGAAATTAAAGCTTTAGTGAAGGAGTCAGTAATATCACTATCTTGTTTATGCTTACTATTATCCTTATACCATATCATGTATAGATTGGCAAGATGATTTGGATATATTGCTTCTGACGCAAATAAGATTTGTTAAAAGTTTTGAAATCTACTGGTTCTCCAAATATGGCATGCATATGGCATGCTTTCTTTTCCTAATCCAATATAAACATGCCTAGTGATTGTGTCAAAGGGTTGTTTAGCTCACCGAAGTTGCCCAATTACCATATGAACAGATTATTTTTCCTACCAAATATATGTAAATGGGTTATTTTCTTATTGAATGAGCTAGCAGGCATGTCAATATGCTCATTTACCTACTAAAGGTACCTAACGACAATGCTAAAGGGCTTTTTTTCAACAAAGGTGCCCAGCAACCATGCAAACAAATTGTTTTGCCTACCAAAGATGTGCCAATTGTTGGATTGCCTGTGGTCCAGATATCTATATTGCACAGTGAAATGGACTATAGAAATAGGGGTCTTATGTTTTGATTAAATGAAAATTTTTACAATAAGAAGTTTTGGAATTACCTCTTGTAACATGCTGATTAGATTTCCTTCTCAGATTTCTTGACGCTGCAGACTGTGAACATCCTCTACCAGTATCAACATAAGAATGAACAATTTGGGCAATGATCAATGTGTGCTAGCACGTTCTAAAACACTTTAGAACGCTGCACTCTTTTTCTCTCTACAAAAGTGACGAGTGGCTAGGGTTTTCATCGTGTCTTCTAATAAGACTTAATCTCTCTATTTATAGAGAAACCCTAATCCTAAACCCATTAGGATTATGGAAGCACAATAAGTTTCGGCCTATATTATATCTCATATAATAAAAGCTTGACAACTTAATTGAATATAGCCTAATAAATATGTCCACATATATTTATTTAATTCCTAAAAAATTAGGCCCAAAAGAATAAGCCCAAATCACATCACTCTTCATGTGCGACCCTGTAGGCTCATTGGACGTTGGCAATGGGCTTATTCACACTTTAATGCCTCTAGCAAGACATTATGACTACCCAAATCACATGAGGATTGGTATTCCCATTTAACCTGTAACCATAGTTATAAACTCAGTTTTTTGTTAACACGATACCAAGATTAATCATAGGGCATGGTACATGTCAACCTTTGATTAATCATAGTTTCTTGATTCCTAAGTTGACTAACTATAACAAATGACATTGATGACTCCTCATCAATTCATTTGAGCACGATCATGCATTTCTTCCATCAAACTTGTCAAGAGGCCCAAATGATATCTCTCTCATTTAAGAGAGGTACAAATCCCATCTACATTATTCACATCCCTTCGTATGATTCATTTAATGTCCAACATAAAACTACTTGTTATCTGATTTAAGGTAACTAAGTCTAATGTCAAAACACTGAATTCCTCTTCTAGGGAACCGTGATGACTTTAGATTAGAGGACTAAAGTCAAAACATATTGAGAATCACTAATGACATGAAACCATATAGTGTTCTCTTCATCGGTCGGTCCAATATATGTTCTCTAACATATATATGTATATATTTGATTTGATAACTCATATCCATGATCAGTAAAACGTGATCATCAATCAGAACACATAGTAGCCTTAATTCACTATTGTTCCACCAATAATGATCAATCAGGGATAGTTTAGAATAATATTATAATGCTTATGGTATTACTATTAAGTCACATATTTGATGACATAAGCCTAATACTATTTATGAAATGTAAATCACATTACATAAGTAATATACATGCATATATAAAAGAATACCTCATAATATATAAATAATAAGTCAGAATGTCAGTTGAAAAAATCACTTATGACCATTGGCCTAAAGCACACTACTAACACCAACGAGTTGTTTCTTACTGAAGGTGCCCAACGACTATGCCATCGGTTTGTTTTATCAATGAATGTGCACATTAATTACGTCAACAAGTTCTTTTGCTCAGAGAAGGTGCCTAGTGACCATGCCAATGAATTGTGTAAAGTTCGAGGAAAAAATGGTGCAAGACTTATGGAGACATGGCTGCAAAGGAAACAAATCATGAGAAGGAGATTTATCCCTAGCCACCATTATAGGGATTTGCACCAACATTTGCAAACTTAGGCACAACTTTCGATGTGTATGGAAGAATATTTCAAAGAGATGGTGATAGCCATGATAAGGGCTAATGTGAAGGAGGATCATGAGGTAATCACGGCTAGATTCTTTAGTGGCTTGAACAAGGACATTACTGATCTTGTGGAATTACAACACTATATGGAGATTGAAGACCTGGTAAATGTGGTCATGAAAATTGAAAGGTAGCTCAAATGCAAGGATATACATGAGTACGATTCTAGACCTTATTCAAGTTCTTGTTCTTGGAAATTGAATTGGAGTAAAAAGGATGATAAAACTTTTGTCAAGCTTAAATTTGATGATTTTAAGAATAAAGTAAAATAGGTAACAAGGGTTATAGGTAACAATCAACTAATCAAACTAAAGGAATTAAGTGTTTGGGATTGGGTCATTTGAGACATTAATTTCTGAATAAAAGGGTAACGATCATGAGGGGTAGAGCTGTTGAATCTGAAAGTGAGAGAGGATATTGATAATGATATATCACCATTAGAAGATGTTAGTGATGTGGAGTATGCTAGAGGAGAAACATTCGTTGTATAATGAACACTTAGTTTGGAAAGTAAAACTAATGAACATGGTAAACTACATGAAAATCTATTTCATTTTTTTATTTAATTCATAATAAGTTGTGTAATGAGGTTATTGGTAGTTGAAGTTATACAAATGTTGCTAGTACTTTGCTTGTGGAGAAACTAAAATTACCAACTATTAACTGTGAAAACCATACATGTTACAATGGATAAATGAAAATGGTATTGTGAAGGTGAATTGGCAAGTATTAGTTTCTTTCTCCATTGGTAGATACAAGGATGAGATGTGGTGTCATATGGTACTTATCTATGTTAGCCTTATGTTGTTATGAAGACTATGGAAATATGATAGGAAGGTGAATGGTGATGGGTTTAAGAACCTTTACTCTTTGAAAATGGATGGACAATTTCAACTTGTACCTTCATCACCAAAGGCAATTTTTGAAGTAAAAAGTTCATAAATTAGTATTATAATGAGCTTGCTAATTAATTGATTGAAACTTTGGGGAGGGAGAAAGAAAAAGAGAAAAAGGAAAATGGTACGTTGATAAGTAGAAATAAGAGAGAAAATAAGGAAGAATTGAGTGGAAGAAAAAAAGTGTTCATGAAAAAATGAGTGATGATAACAAAGCACCAACCATGAGGCAACCCTTAGTTAGACTTATGGGAAAGAATTTTTGGATTGCTTCAAACAAAATTGACAAGAGTTTGCCTAGTGTTATTGTTGATCTTTTGAAGGAAAATGAAGATCTCTTTCCCAAAGGAACTCTTAATAGTTTGCCACCAATTAGAGGATTGAACATCTATTTGATTTATTTCTGTATGAAAGGTCATCCTATCGAAGTAATCCTGAAGAGACCAAGGAAATCCAAAAGTAAGTAAGTGAGCTAATGGAAAAAGGATATGTTCATGAAACTTGAGTCTGTATGCAATTCTTGTATTATTAACGCCTAAGAAAGATGGTTATTAGAGAACATGTGTCAATTATTGAGCCATCAATAAAATCATGGTTAAGTATAGACTTCCTATCCCTAAGCTAGATGATGTGTTGGATAAATTGCACAGTTCATGTGTGTTTTCAAAGGTTGACCTAAAATTTGGATATCTTCAAATAAGAATGCACGAGGGTGATGAATGAAAAATTGCATTTAATTTTAAACATGGTTTATATGATTTTTTTGTGATGTTTTTAAATTTAACCAATGCGCCTAAAACATTCATAAGACTAATGAACCATTTTATGTGCTTTTAATGATAAATTTGTTTTTTTTATTTTGATGATATACTTGTTTATGGTAATAATCTGGATGAGTATGTAATATATTTGAAGGCTATCTTTAATGCACTTAGGAAGGAAAAGTTATATGCTAACTGAAAGAAATGTACTTTTCGGCTAATGAACTTACTTTTCTTGATTATGTTATGAATGATAAAGGAATACATGTTGATCGAGAGAAAGTAAAAGTAATTAGGGAATGATAAAAACCTTCTTGTGTTAGTGATGGAAGAAGTTTTCATGGTCTTGATAGCTTTTATAAAAGATCCATTAAGGATTTCTCTATAATTGATGCACCATTAATTGAATGCATTAAAAAGAATGTAGGATTTAAGTAAGGTAAAGAACAAGATGATGTTTTAAAATTGCTTAAAGAAAAACATAGTTTATCACCTTTGCTTGCTTTGCATAACTTTGCTAAAACCTTTAAGATTGAGTATGATGCAAATGGAATAGGTACTAGTGGAGTTTTAATACAAGAGGGTAGACCAATTTCATTCTTTGGTGATAAGCTAAGTGGAGCAAGTACTAATTATCTAAAATATGATAAGGAGTTTTATGCCTTGGTAAGAGTGTCAGAGACATGGCAGCACTATCTTTGGGACAACGAATTCATTATATACATCGATCATGAGTCCTTGAAATTTCTCAAAGGAAAATGGAAGCTAAGCCATAAGTATGTAAAATGGTTAAAGTTTATTAATTCCTATCCATACATCATGAAGTACAAATAAGGTAAAGAAAATGTGATTGTTGATGTTCTATTTAGAAGGTATGCTCTAATTTTTAGTCTTGATACAAAATTTTTAGGTTTTGAGTAAATTAAAAATTTGTATAAATTGGAATTTGATTTGCTAATGTTTATGGGGCATGTGAGAAAGCAAGTTTTGGCAAGTTCTTTAAGTATGATGGTTTTCTTTTCAAATAAACCAAGTTATGTGTTCCTTAATGTTCGGTGAGAGAATTGCTTACGAAAGAAGCACATAGTGGCAAGTTAATGGGACATTTTGGAAATAAGAAGACTTTAGAACTGTTAAGTGATCATTTCTTTTAGGTACAAATGGAAAGAGATGTTAAATGAATATGTGAGAAATGCATCACACGCAAACAAGGTCAATAAAGATTAATGCCTTATGGGCTATATACTCCTCTTCCTATTCCTAATGAGCCTTGGGTTAATATATCAATGGACTTTGTCTTAGGTTTACCTTGGATAAAAAGGGGAAGAGATTTTATTTTTTTATTATTAATAGGTTTAATAGGATGGTGCCTTTCATTCCTTTCCATAAAATAAATGGTGCCACATATATTATAGGATTATTCTTCTAAGAAATTTTGAGATTACAAGGCATTCCAAAGACAATTGTGAGTGATAGAAATAATAAGTTTCTTACCCACTTTGAAAACACTTTAAATCAAGTTGGGTACAAGGATGCCATATTCAACAATTTTTCATTCACAAACGGATGGACAAATGGAAGTGGTAAATAGGAATCTCCACAATTTTGAGAGCCATATTTTAAAAAACCTTCAAGAATTGGGAGGGTGTTTTCCATTCGTGAAATTTTCTTACAACTGAAATGTGCATGCTATAATTAGCCATTCTCCATTTGAGGTTGTGTGCAAGTTCAATCCATTAACTCTTATGGATTTGCTACCTTTACCGATTTATAAAGCTAATTTGGATGGAAACCAAAATGCTAAGTTTGTTAAAGACTTATATGAAAAGGTGCATGCACAAATAGAAAAGAGATCTCTTCAATATGAAAAGTAACACTGTAATAGTCAATTTCTAAAACTACTACGTGTTAGAGTGATAGATTACTTAGTCATATGAATTACATCATATTAGAATGAATTTGATGCATTTAGGATATGATTTTTATAATTTCATTCACATACATAACATGAGCATACACACATGAAATTTTATTTAGAAAATTTTCTCTCAATTGACATGTTCGGGGGTATAAAAGTTTCTAAATAATTGTGACATGATTGTGCATTTCTAATCGCTTGCGTTTTGATTTTTCAATAAAAAGAAATGATGGATTACAATTAATAATTTGGATTTATTCGTCACAATTGGAACATTGATGGATTAAAATGTACATTTATGCTACGAAAAATTTTAAGTAACAAGACAATTGACATATGGAAATTTATGTTAACTAAGCCTTAAAATGATTGACATATGGCAATAGACTTGAGTGACAAATGGCTAAGAAATTTGAGTGATAAATGGTAGAGGAACTAAATGACATTTGGTGGCCTAAAGAGTGAACATATGAAAGATTTTCATTGCTTTGAATTGCTTACATTGTAATGCATGTAGTTCTAATTCCTTCTCAATTAAAGAACAATTTGTTGACATCTTTTTTTAATACCAATTCGCCCTTTTTATACATCAAATCTAGACCTAATGCATCTATAATTTAACCTATAATGCCATGATTTTCATAATTTGAAAACAAGCATAAAAACTTCCAAGTTCATACAACATTTTCGAGCATAAAATCATCACCAACATCACATTCATTTTATACCAATTTAAGCATCATTATCATACCGTTTAACATGCCTTAAAGGTCATATTGATATTTACATATTACACTTTCAATTAAGCTCAAACCTATAGATTTAACTAAGCATCCAATCTTACAAAATCAACACAAACTTAAGGTGAAAACAAGTTGATTTTTGGATAGTAATATGAAGGTATGATGCAGTTAGTTTCTTAGTTATTTTATGAAGGATTAACATATGTTTTTCTTGCAACAAGTTGTCTATAGTTTAAAAAAAATTTAGAGAAAAGTTTGAAGAATTTTTGGTTGAGAAGGGAATGAAGGAAGTGGAAACTTGGTTGCTTGAATTACCCTATCAACAACCTAGGTGTCATCAACTTACAAAGCCATATGTTTTAAGGCATAAAATGCCATTTTCCTAATCAGGATGCTACCTCTAATCCATATATTTAGTTTCCATTTTTCACTAAAATGATTAGTCCACATGTCATTTAATAATTGTTCCATTTATCACATAATAATTGGTCCATTGCTTATGCATCTATTAATCCATTTGTTATACAATTAACTATGCCAAATGTCCCTCAATTGTAGCTTTAATAACCCAAAGTTTTCATGTATCAATTTATCCTACCACTAGGCATTTTTCCTAATCCAAATGTACATATTAATTCATTAATCTTCCAATTAATCACAATTAATTCCAATTTACCAATTGAAATCCAATCATACCAAAAATTGACATATCAATTCATAATTCACATCATGTTCACATAACATCTTCCATACCTAGGGACATGTCAATTGAGTGCATATGCTAACTTGTAATGTGTACAAATTACAAGTCATGTATTTATGTTATAAAAATGAAATGTATTTTCTTAAATTCTCAATTGTATCACTCATTCACAATGATCTACGGTTAAGCCCTACATATGTTTCAGAAAACTTGATATGGTAATTCCCCTTTAAGAAATTTCGTGCTCAAAATTCTTGCCTGAATGATCAAATAGGTAAGGATACTATTTCCTCATATGCTCCTCTATTTCCCACGTAGCTTCCTCACTCCAATGACTCTTCAAAAGGACTTTCACCAGTGGAATCCCTGGGTTCCTCAACTGCTTATTTTGATATCCAATTATCTTTACCGTTTCTTCAACTTAACTCAGATTACTTGTAATTTCAACTTCCTGAGTCAGTGACACATCAGTAGGATTAGATCTATATCTCCGAAGCATACTAACGTGAAACATATTGGAAATCTAAGCCATGTCAGAAGGTAGTGCTAACTTATAGGCCAATGCCTTAGCTCATATAATAAGCTCATATGGACCAATGTACCAAGGGCCGAGCTTACCCTTCTTATCGAATCTTAGCACACCTTATTAAGGCGATACTCTAAAAAACACCTTGTCTCCTACTTGATATTTCATATCTCTCCTATATACCATATAACTCTTCTGTCTATCTTGTGTTGCTTTAATTCTACTTCAGAACAATTTCACTTTACCAATAGTATTTTGGATTAATTCTGGGCCTTCAATAATCCGTAGATCCTCTTCATTGCAATATAAAGGCGAACTACACTTCCTACCATATAATGCCTCATATGGTGCCATACTGATACTACTATGATAATGATTGTTATAAGCAAATTCAATCAGAGCTACATATTGATCTCATGCTTCATGAAAATAAAAAACACAATCTCTAGGCATATCCTGAACAATGTTAATTGTTCTTTCACTTTGTCACCCCATCTAAGGATGAAATGCAGTACTAAAGTTCAACTCTGTACCTAATTCTATCTATAGACTACCCCAAAATCTCGAGATAAATCAAGGATCCCTATTTAAAACAATGGACACTAGAACCCCATGTAACCTCACTAATTCATACATATATCTCTGAGCTAACTGATCTAGTGGATTATTCTCTCACTCTGTCAAGAAATGAGCCGACTTGGTCAATCTATCAATAATGACCCATATGGCATCATGTTACCTTAAAGTCCTAGGCAAACCCGTTATGAAATCCATTGTAATCCTCTCCGATTTCCACTCTAGACTAAGTAAGGACTATAACTTACTAATCGGAGCCCGATATTCTGACTTAACCTGTTGGCATGCTAAACAATTAGCCATATAGTCATCCACTTGTCTCTTCATCCTTGGCCACCAAATATGCTATTTCAGCATGTTATACATCTTGGTAGTACTAGGATGCATAACATAGGCTACTAAATATGCTTTCTCCATATTTTCTTTCCTTAAATCGTCCACATTGGGTACATGTAATCTTTGTTTCAACCACAATGTATCATCCCTCAATTCAAACTTAGAACTTAGAATCACTTTCAACTTCTCAATTAACTTCACCAATTATAGTTCTCTATTCTGAGCCTTTCTGATTCTTTCATGCAATACAGGTCTTAACTTTAATGTAGCTATCAATGCTTCATTCTACCCCAAATTTAACCCAACATTTAGAGCTCTTAATTAAACTAGGCTTGGTAACCTCAATAGCTATGCTTGAGCCACACTACTTTTGGATTTTCTACTCAATGCATCAACTACCACATTAGCTTTACTAGGATGATACTCAATTGTACAATCATAATCATTCAATAGTTCTATCCATATTCTCTGTCTCATGAACAACTCCTTCTAACTCAATAAGTTTTTCAAACTTTTATGGTTAGTGAATACTTAAAAAGTTTCACCATACAGGTAGTGTCTCTAAATCTTCAAAGCAAATACTATAGTAGAAAGCTCTAATTCATGTACTGAATAATTAAAATTTTGAGACTTCAACTATCTTGATGTAGATGTTATTACCCTATCATACTACATTAGTACAAATCCTAATACCTTTTGTGAAGCATCACTATACATCATATACCCTCTAGTTCTAGATGGAATAGCTAACACCAATGCTATAGTTAACCAATGCTTTAGCTCCTCAAAACTTCTCCGAAATTCACCATTCCATCTGAGTGGCACTTTTTTTCTTAGAAGCTTTGTCAAAGGGGTTGAGATTATTGAAAATTCCTCAAATCTCCTTTAGTATCTGGCTAATCTAAGGAAACTCCGAATCTCGGTCACATTCCTTAGAGCTTCCCACTTTATCACTGCTTTCTATTTTCCTTAGGTCTACTTGTATGCCTTGTCCAGACACAATATGACCCAATAAAACTACTTGATCAAGCCAAAAGTCGCACTAACTTGTATGCTTTTTCTTGGCCTAATTGTTTCTCTCTCATTATCTATAGAAGCAATCACAAATGCTATGAATGTTCTTCTCTATACTTCAAATACACCAAGATATCATCAATAAACACAATCATAAAATGATCTAAATAAGGTTGGAAGACCTTATTCATCAAAGCTATAAAAGGTACTGGGGCATTAGTCAATCAAAATGGCATCACCAAAAACTTTAAGTGCCTATATCTCATTATAAATGCACTCTTTGGTACATCTACACAACTATTTTCAGCTGATAATACCAGATCTCAAATCAAGTATGGTGAATACCTGAGCTCCTTATAAGTGATCAAAAAATTCATTAATCCTCAAAAACTAGTACTTATTCTTAACTATTACCTGATTCAACTACTGATAACCAATGCATAGTCTTAAAGTCCCATCTTTCTTCTTTACAAACAATATCGGAGCTCCCTAAGGTGACACACTCAGTCTATTAAAACTGTTATCTAACATCTCTTGTAAATAGGTCTTCAGTTCCTTCAGTTCTATAAGTGTCATCCTATATGGAGGAATAGATATAGGTTTTATACCTGGAATAAGATCATTAGTAAACATTGTCTCCCTTTTTAGGGGTAAACCTGATAGTTCTGTAGAAAACACGTACAAGAATTCCCAAACAATAGGAATTTCCAGAATGGTTTTATCATTTTAGGTGTCAGTTACATAGACTAAGTGAGCCTCACATCTACCTCGAATAAATCTCAAAGCACTCATCTAAGAGATCAACCAAGCTAGCATTGCCTAACTATCTCCTCAAAACAACACTTGCAGTAGAATAGGAGATTCAATAACTACCTCTTTAGTATAGCAGTTCATCACAATCCTGTAAGCAGTGAGCCAATCCATACCTAGGATGAGGTCTATCTCTCTTAATTGCAATATTATCAAATCTACTTTTAATTTTACCTGATCAATTTGAGTCATACACCCCCTACAAACTTCACCAATCACTATTGTACTACCCACTAGAGTACTTGCCTCTAAACCATAATTCAACATCTCTCTCTTATAATGCAGTTTAGATGCAAAATGTGGTGTGATAAATGAATGTGTGGATCCTGGATCTACTAATGCAACGGCTTCAAAATTAAAAACATTCAACACACCTTCCACCTCATTTGGGGAGTTTTGTGCTTCCTGTCCAGTGATGGCATATGCCCTCGCTTGAGATTACAGCTAATTACTCCACATCTCACTTCTGACACTAGGCCCTATCAATTTTGTTCTGCCTTTACCTCTACCTCTATGTACTGATCCAATAGCCCTACTTTACTGGACCGTCGTCTCAAACATGGTTCCTCGTCTTAGTATAGACTATGGTCCCAATGTCTTGGGACAATCTTTGATCTAATACTCTACATATCCATAACAAAAATAAGCTCCTGATGGCAACACTCATCACCATGCTTCTTACAATAGTGTTCACAATCAAGCATCTGTTGTGACTACCCTCTTGATATTTTTCCTCTACCTCCATCTGTTTTAACAAATCCACCGTTTGGTCTAAACCACAAATGTCTTGAATTAATTTGGAATCGAGATGATCGGTTCTGGTGTTTACTGAAGGTTCTTCCAGAATCAGTCTAAGACTCGACCTACCTTTTCCCTCTAGAATCCTATCTATACTCTCCCTGACCATCTTTCAATAACTGTTCAATTCTGAACAAGGTTGTTTGTAGTTTTCTAAAACTACCCAAATTAGAAATGGCTAGCTTCATTATGATTTCCATGTTCAACCTATCCTCAAACCGTTTACACTTGTCCTCCTCAATTGGGATTAATGCAGTTGCATACCCCATGAACTCATTAAATTTTATCTTATAATTCGCTATAGAGAGAGTTCTTTGCTTTAGATCTAGAAATTCTTTCATCTTTCAATCCAAATAAATCTTTGGCATGTAGTTCTCTTTAAACACTTTCAGAAAATCTTCCCATTTTAAACTACATGGCTTGGTGGCACTACATGGTACAATCCTCCACCACTGATATATTGGACCTTGTAGTAGGGAAACTACATAATCGAACCTCTCATTCGACTCATAGTCCATTTGATCGAACACACTTTCAATTATTTCTAACCATTCTTTAGCCTCTACAGGTTCTGTGCTTCCATAGAAGTCCACAGTTCCCTGCTTTCTAAACTTATCATATCTTCTTTCCCTCCTGTAGGATTCTTAAAGGCATTTATGCAAACTAAGGTATAGGAGGCTTCCTATTGGTTCCTACAGACTCTGTGTTATCTGACTCTCTAACTTGATCTCCTATAATCGATGACTTGTACCAAAAGTAACTGTGATCACTATCTGAATCTCTTACTAAATATCATGTTTAAATGTTCTTATATATTCCTATAGATGCCAAACCATGCTTTGATACTAAAATTGTAACACCCCACTACCATAGAATATATACCTAAACATCTAGAGGACATTCAAGTACACATCCTATGACAATGGCATATTAGAGAAGTCAAGTTCCCTTATATAGTATCATACAGAATAATAGAATACTGAGAAACCTCAACTCTTATTCAAAAGAACTCTTGCTTTTCATTTATTAACATCTTTTACATTGTCGGAAAACATTTCATTAAATAAATAATTACATTATCAAAAGTATCTGAGATGTTTACTACTTTTATACAAAAGATCTACTTGAAATGAAAACCACATAAACATAACTATAACTCTGCAGATGTCAACTCATAGACCTTTAAGCGATAACTTAATCCAAAATGTCCTTCTAAATAGTCTTAGGAACTACGTCTTCAATCTCGCACCTGAAAAGCCACGTTGAAATTTCGATGAGTTTTGCGAACTTAGTGAGTGAACTATCATTGATGATCTCACTCATATCAAATACACAAAATTTTCATATATAATCAAATTCATAACATTCCACTTCATAATATGACATAATCAAAGTCACATATTTTATATATTGTTCCATATCGTAGATATCCCAATCAATCACATTATCAATAGATACACAGATACGACATATCACTTTATCATCACAATTTCATAAACATATTCATAATCATATAATTCATGATCATATACAAATGCAGATGCTCATGAGGCTGCACTTTTATCATTATTATATAGGTATTATCCCTTATTGGGGTCATTCAGATAGAAAAATCATGAGGCTAGGCTCTACCTGTAGAATTCTAAGCTTAAAGCTCTTCTAGATTGGTCACTCCCAACACAATGCCCTTATCTGATCATGCATTTAATGTAATGCATCAAATCACAGAATATGCCATCAATAACATCTGCTTACGATGCACAAACAAAATCTCACACTCATCAGAACTTAGTCTGGAATTTAACTTTTGTTAAATGTTAAGAAATCATTCAGAAATGAAATAAAAATAGAAAAATTCTAATACATTCCTAAATATCAAACTCCTAAAACTATTACTGTCTAGAATTCTCATACATATCATAAATAGTTCAATAATTAGAAGTTAAACAAAATAAATTGTTCATAGGAAAATCATCTAGGTTAACTCATAGTATTATCCAATATATGTGTCTTGTTGATGGTGCTCGATTTAAGTGTCTAAATATTCATATTTGTACACATTACTAAAGTGATCCAACAAATAGATATTTAGGTATGCATATATATATGTGCCATGTTCAATTTATGCTTAATGACTTTTCCAGGTATGTTTACTTAATTATAATTCATAACCATTCAAACATCATAGCTTATACATAGCTGGTTTGTACTTATGTTAATACCTTAAGTACACTTGATCATGCTCAATTCATTAACCATATAATTAATAACTCTTATCTAGCATTATAAGTATTCATATGATTCCCAGTTGTCATTCATTCATTCCTAATACATTATTGATAACCTTTGGAATACATTTGCATTCATATGAATATCGTCATTCCTGTAACACTCCTTCATCCCTAAATTAAATATAATGTTATAAAACAATGTTTTCCTTAAATTATAACATCCATTATCAATCAAAACTTATCAAACATTTAACCAACTTTTCCAACATCAAATTAGGATTATTTTAAGCCCCAATTCAGTCCCAATGCATCATATTAAGTACCTTATCCTTAATTGGTTCAACCATTGCATAAATCAAACAAGGTTGTGTAAAACACTCCCTATAATTGTGAAAAAAGCCAATGCTTTTTCCCATGGTCGTGGGGTGAGTGCCACGATCATGGCTTACCTATTTTCCCGCACATTTTCCAAATTTTGTCATCTTTACACCAAAGTTAAACATCTTCTTTATAGTTCATCAATTATACCTCTATTAAGCCTGAATCATAGTCCAATTCCTCATCAATATCACCTTTAATTCTAGCTCAAATTCATTCAATTAATAACCCACATATCAATGTCATTTATGAATCAAAAATCAAACCAGAAACTAACATACATTGTCATGCATATAGTTCTAATTCCTTTTCAATTCAAGAGCACATTATTGACATCTTTCTTTGACATCAATTCATCCCTTTTATACATCAAATCTGGACCTAATTCATACATATTTCAACCAATAATACCACAATTTCCATACTTTAAAAAAAAGCATAAAAACTTCTAATTTGGACAAACATTTTCTAGTACAAAATCATCACCAACATCATATTCATTTCATACCAATTCAAGCACCATTCTCATACTATTTAACATGCCTTAAAGCTCAGATTTCTACTTAACTATTAGGCTTTCAATTATGCTAAAAACTATAAATTTAACTAAGCCTCCAATCTTGCAAATTCAACATAAACTTAAGGTGAAAACAAGTTGATTTTTGGACAACAATATGAAGGCATCATGCAGCTAGTTTCTTGGCTATTTTAAGAAGGATTAATATGTGGTTTTCGTATAACAAGTGGGCCATAGGTTAACTAAAATTTAGAGAAAATTTTGAAGCAATTTTTAGCAGAGAAGAGATTGAAGGAAGCAGAAACTTGGCTACTAGAATTGCCTCATCAATAAGCTAGGTGTTATCAACTTACAAGTATATATGTCTTAAACCATGTAATGGCATTTGCCTAATCAAGATGCTGCCACTAATCCACATATTTAGTTTCCAGTTATTACTTAAATGATTAGTCCACATGTCATTTAGTAATTGATCCACTTGTCACATAATAATTGGTCCATTGGTCATTCATTTAATAGTCCATTTATCATACATTTAACTATGCCAAATGTCCCTCGATTATGGGCTTAGTACCCTAAAGTTTTCATGTATCAAATTACCCTACCACTTGGCATTTTTCCTAAACCAAATGTACATATTGTTGGGCTAGCCATGGTTGCGTGTATCATATGCATGCAGATGTAGCGAAAGTGTCAGAATCAAGATTTTGATACCATGACAACCCCAAATACCATAAGGTCATAATATGCCTGCATAGATATGTATAAGAGAACATGAAATATAAACTTTTTACTTTGTGTATCTCCTCCTTTCTTGTTTCTTCTCCTTATTTTGGTTGCTGCAAACACCAAACCTTTCCTTGATCTCCAAGAACACAAAAATATGGAAGAAGAAACAATATTTAAGGGCTATTTGAGCACCAAACTAGATGAGTTCTAGTAGATGCTTAAGTTGATGGAAGATAGGTCAAGAATCTTGTTACATGCACTTTGATTCATCAAACAATTAGAGGAATTACAAGAACAAAACTCAAGAAACCTTACTCTCACTCTAGAACTCTTTTAGAACCATTTTATTATTACTTAAGTGTGTAAGAAGTGAAGGAAGATCGTGTACACAAATGAAGAACTCAATTATATACCATTCGTCCTTATGAGTCACGATCATGGCCTGCTTAAATTAGTCCATACACGCCTGTTTTTCATATGATCTTTTATGTGCATGACCCTTAGGTTCCCAGTCATTTTAGGTGCTTGAATTAACTCTTAATTCAATCAAATCAAAAGGGTTTCATGAGGCCAATTTGTCGGAATATAAGTGGATTAACACATGAACTCTTCAATAGTTAATTATCCAACTTATGAACCTGTCCATAGATAATTATTGTGCAATCCATCCTTTCACCATACTATACCCTATTTGGTTTGGAGTATGAGCTATGTGTCTACTCCCACTAAATTGACTATGTCGCCTCTAATCCAAGTGATGTTAGTTCTTGTCCTGGGATCTCTGGCCCAAGTAATGATCCCAACAAGAGGCCTTAGGTATCATCTCCTTCTATCAGGAGTGGTGAATCCTTTATTGGCTACCTAATTACCTTTGAATATTAATAGTTCTACCCATTCTCCACCCTAAGACTGACCTCATCTTGAGGTAACAAGGAATGATGTCAAAGTACAGGATTAGCATCCAAGATATCCTTGGGTACCTTTTAGCATATTTGCACCATTACTATGATGAGATTAATCATTGACTTTTGACAGATCATTCATGTTATAATTCGCAGTGGGTCATTCGATGTATTTACTACCCTTAGCAAGCATCCACATGTTAACTCTAAACATCTCATTTTTACAGTTTATGGGATCTACTACTTGATCAAATCAAGAAGTATAACATAAGCTAATTTTTTTGGATTAATAATGTCCTATCTTATTAATCCTATAACCAAGGACTATTTAGATACTAACATAATATCATATGATAGTAATTTTATTACCATGATCTCATCATGATTTGGTTCATGCTATGTTTTTGTATCACGGACTTTATTAATTTGATTTAAGATCAACATCAATTCATATATAAAAAGAATAACAAATTAATGACAAGTGCCTTTCACTTTATTAATCTAAATAAAGTTTGTGCAAAAGTGCTAAAGGTGATTGCCTTTAGAGCACTACTCTAACCAATATTAATTTATTAATCTCCCAATTAATCACAATTAATTCCAATTTACCAATTGAAATCCAATCATACGAAAATTCAAGACATATCAATTCATAATTGGCATCATGTTTACTTAACATCTTGCATACTTTAGAGCATATCAATTTAGTACATATGTTAACTTGTAATGTGTACAAAGTACAATTAATGTATGTATGCTATGCAAATGAAATGCATTTTCTTAAATTATCAATTCTATCGATCATTCACAATGATCTAGGGTTGAGCCCTATACATGTTTCTGAAAATTGAATATTACATTAAATGCCTTAGAAAAATCAAAACAGAGCGTATATGGATAATAAGGGAAGTAATCATATGAGAAGCTTAATGACCAAATCCTATAGCTTAAAAATTGTGATATTGTTTTTTATACGCTTATGTGATGGTGTATAAATATGAGATACATGTTCAAGTAGTAAATACATTCCATATTGTATATGCAAAGGAGCTCGTGCCAAGGATTGTTGAAGTAAAGGTAATGTGCACCTTCTTTTAAGGTGAGTTAAGGAAAACATATCTCCTAGATGGGATAAGGACATCCCAAGACAAGCATGATGACTTGTATGTAAATTTTGAACCTAGGTAATTAATAGTATAATTGAATCTCAAATAGATGCTAGTATACTTATAGATTTAATGAATGGCAATGTTTTCAATAACTTTGCACCTGGAGTGCAAAAGATGATTTTCACTGCATGAAATAATGCTTTGGAACTTACATATGCATAACTGAGTCATGTATGTTGCGTGTATGTGTTCTCTTTTGGCTTCGAGCCATGGCAAGGTTCCATTTTTTTCGGTTGGACCAATAACTAAATGTATCGTACCTTGATTTTAGTACTTAATATTTGTATATGTTTTTTTTTCGTAATTGGTAAGGTAACGATTGCCCATTTTTTTCTAGGCACAACAGATTAAGTAACCCCTGTACCCTTTAATGATCATACATAAAAGTTGAGTCTTCGTGTCAACACCTTTTTAAGGGACTTAGGGGTGATTGCACACCTAGAGGTCTGATCATCGACAAAGCCATCACTTAGGGTCATGATGCTCTTGTTGACTGTAGCCTGGACTAACCACAGATGAAAGTCGAGCCAACACCGAGAATTGGTAGGTGTGCACACTATTTTGGTTTACCAATGGCAAACACACAACCATTTTGGCCTATTATGAGATTTGGCTTCCTGACAAGATTTGGTTTTACATGCGTTGTTTTCTACTCTTATGCACTGGAACTGCCACCAATGTTTATTGGATTAGTGATTTATAGGCTAAGCCCATGTGGTTCTTAACCAGTATGTCTTGAGTCATAGACTAGTCCTATATGTTTCTATATCAAGTATGTTCACTTTATAGGTGGTTATATGCATGTTAGATACATAAACCCATCCTTATGTCATTTAGACCATCTTAATGTGTACTGGTCTATTTGCGACATATGTTTTTTTTCTACTCACTAAGTACGTAGTGTACTCACACCCTCTGCTTTCTAACCATGCAAGTTAATTTGGTCAGCTTGAACCTTTGAGTGGATCATGCGGTCTTTAGACATTTTTGAGGCATTATCGTAAGTGTATAATCTCTGTTTTGTACTTTTTATATGGTGGCTCATGATTACGTTGATATGCTTTATAATTTTGAAAATTAACTCTTGATTGTCTTGTGATTTGTATTCTTGAGTGGACTTAAAATTGTAGTAGTTGGAATATAGTTTTAATTTGAATATAAAAGTGCATTTAAAACAGATTTACAAGTGTTTTAATTGAGTTTTGGTATTTTTAAAGTATAGTAGTTGTGTTGTCTAAATGTTTTTGAAGATATTCAGTTAGCGTTGTATAGTCGGGTTAAGGGTACCACGAGCATGCTCAGTCTAGGTATGTGATGGTTGTCATGTGCTCGATATGGTTCCGGGTCAGGACACAACAAATCCTCTATTAACTTTAACTATAATTCATTATTTCAAAACCATTCAATAATTTTATAACCCAATTTACTATCCCATATCTGTTGTAGATATTTAGATCATTTCTGGCTCATATCCATTATGGATATCAAGTTGATGTTATCTGAGCTTAAGGCTCTTTTTCATAATCCTAAGCTCAAAGCTCTTTTTTGTTCATCGGTCACTCTGTTCATAACTCCTTTATCTGATCACTCATTTCAATGGAATGAAATGCATCATTTCATATGCTATGATTTCATTTCCTTTCATTTTTGTGTACTAATGTCACATATATCAAACTCCTTAGATCTATGTCTGGCATTTATCAATTAGTTGAACACATGTTTCATATTAAACATGCAATTCATATAGAAGCTCATTTAAATTATTTTACACATATAAGTTAATTCACAGTATGCTCCAAAAAAGTTATTGCCTCGATGTTCCAGTAATGTCTAGCTATTGACAATTACCTTGCATATCTATCGTCATACAATACATACATAGTTCACAAATCACTAATTTATTTAATCATATGAATATACAATCATGTAAATGTATGTTTCATGTTTCAAGTTATGCTCAATTGACTTTCCAAATATATATTCTTATACAAATATCTTAACCATTCAAACATTATAGCTTTTATACAACTACTTTGCAATTAGGTCTATACCTTAAGTAAGCTTGATTTACTCAATAATACATTCACTAAACTTTTCTAGCAATATATATTAACTTTTCTAGCAGTATATATTCATACAATTACCCAATTCTCATTCATAATTACCTCATGTTCTTTAATGCTCAATCATTTATGCCTAATACACATTACTTGCATTTATAAAAAAACACCATTATTCCTTTATTACATCATAATTTTCAGATTTCGATACATTGACATCAAAACAACATATTTTTTAAGTTATGACATCTATTGACAACCTAAACTTATCAAGCTCTTAACTAATTAAGCAAGTAACAATCTAGGTTCATTCCAAGCCTTAATCAAGTCCAAATACACCAATTTAGAGTGACTTTACCTCATCTGGTTCAATATTTATGCAAAGAATAGATAAACAATCCATAACTAGGCCTATGAATGTGATGGACCATGCCATAATTGTGATAGAAAGCAAGCAAATACGCTATGATCATGCAATGTCTTTCTTTCCTTAATTCTGCATTAATTTCACATATTTAGAGACAACACTACCACTTAAATTTTTTTCAGAATCCATGTCCCTTAAAGTTACTTCATGTCATGTTAAGTTAGCTTCCATATTGGTACATTAAATCTCACAAAAATCTGCTCATTTGTTTCATTACTATTAATTTTATACCATCATATATACAATCCTAACTTTTCCAGATTTGAAAACATTTTATCAACACCTATCTTTAGAATGGATTCATCATCAATTATACTTCAAATCCTAGCTTAAATCAGCCATATAACACCCATAAACTACTATTGTCATGCATTCGAAAACTGAACAGAAGGTATCTCTTTTCATTTATCATTTTCCAACACAATTTCAACAACAATACCATATTCAATCTATCCCTAATCAGTTATCATAATTTCTACTAACACGTGCCATAATAGATCAGTGTTTTACTTGTCAGCTCAAATTCCAACTCAATGTATCAAGCCTGCTTTGCCTTACGTGCATGTAAGATCATCTGAGGAACAATAAAGGAGCAAGATGAGTTTTAGGAGAGACAAGAAGAAGACAGTAAAATATAGCTATTTTTTTGAAGAAATTGAAAAGGGTTTTCAGGGGATAAGTTCTAGTTTGCTTTTTAATTCATAAAAGAAATTGATTTGTGGGTTGTTAATTGACTTAATTTGAGATGAAATTAAAGACGATATTGAGGAGGAATTAGGGTATGATTCAGGCCTAACAGAGGTGTAACTAATGAACTATAAAGAAGATGTTTAACTATGGTGTAAAGAAGGAAAAATCTGGAAAATATGCAGGCCACGATCGTGATAAGTTTTGATTGATAATTGTTGTTATACTTTAAGGAAAAGATTGTTTGATAACAATGTGTTTAAGTTGGAAATGAAGGAGTGTTAAAGGAATGAAGATATTCATATGAATGCAAATGTATTCCAAAGGCTGTAAATAATGTATTAGGAATGAATTAAGGAGAATTGGGAATTATGTGAATACTTGTAATTTTAGGAAAGAGTTAGTAAATGTATGGTTAATGAATTAAGCATGACCAAGTGTATTTAAAGTATTAACCAAAGTACAAACTAGCTATCTACAAGCTATAATGTTTGAATGGTTATGAATTGGGATTACAGAAACATTCCTAGGAAAGTCATTGAGCATGCATTGAACATAGCACATATATATGTGAATACCTGAATATATATTTGTTTAATCACTTTAGCAACGTTTACAATATATGTGTATTTTGATGCTCAAGTCAAATGCCTTCAACAAGACATTGTCAGACCATCCAGGAAATAATGTATATTGGAGCCTACTATGAGTCAACCTAGATGATTTTCCTAAGACTGATTTACTTTGTTTAACTTCTAATTATTAAAGTCATTCAGAGTTTGATATTTTTGGAATGTCTTGGAAGTGTTATATTTGCATTTAAAATTTCAATGATTTTTGAATACTTAATGAAAGTTGAATGCCGGATCAAGGTCCAACGAATATGAGATTTTGTCTGTGGATCATAAGTAAATGTTATTAATGGAATATTATGTGATTTGATGCATTACATTAAATTCATGATTAGATAAAGGTGTTGTGATTGAAATAACCTATCTGAAAGAGCTTTAAGCTCAGAATTCTACATGTAGAGCCTGGCTCTATGATTTATGTATCTGAATGAGCTTAATATGGGATAGTATCTATATCCATATCTGAAAGGCACTCGGTCACAAAAAATATCAACGAAAGTGAAGTCTCATAAGTATGTGCATTAGTACTGATCAAGAATTATATGATTATGAATCTACTTTTGAAATTATGATGATAAAGTAAAAAGTGATATCTGTGTTTCTGTTGATAATGTAATTGATTGGGATATGCATGTTCTGGAAGAATATATGACATATGTTACTTTCATTATGTCTTATTAACATGAGGAATGTTGTGATTTTGATTATATGTGAAATTTTTGTGTATTTGATATGAGTGAGATCATCAATGATGGTTCACTCACTGAGTTCATATAACTCATAAAAAATTGTAACATCACTTTTCAGGTACGAGACATGAGACCTAGTTCCTAAGATTCTTTAGAAGAACATTTTGGACTAAGTTATGGCTCAAAGATCTATTACCTGACATTAGAGGAGCTATAGCTGTATTTATGTAGTTTTCATTTCATGAAGATCTTTTGTATAAAAAGTAGTAAACATCTCAGATATTTTTGACAATGTATATATCTGTTTAATGAAATGTTTTGCAACAATGTAAATTATTTCGATAAATGAAAAGGAAGAGTTGCTTGTAAATGAGAGTTGAGGTTTTTAAATATTCTGTTATTTTGTATGATGCCATACGAGAGAACTTGATTGCTCTAACACGATCATTGTCATAGGATATGTTCTTGAATGTCCTTTAGATGTTCGGGTATATGCTTTGTGGTAATGGGCTGTTAAATTTAATGCCTTTAATCCAATAATTACACATTTCAAAGCATAATTAAGCATAATTTTATTGAAGCACATTAGTTCACCACTTATCAATTTATGCAAAAATTCAAGTTCACTCTATGTAAACATAAAAACCTCTTTCTAATGCACACCATTACAATCTTTAAATCCTAAACCAAGTTCACTTAGGAATTTTATCAAATACCTAATGTGCTTGACTTTCATGCTTCTATCTTGTTATATAACAAGCACTTCTAAACAACAACACATTTCCCTACTCCATTAAATCCAATTCCCTTCATTTAAAACATCAATTTCAAAAGATATTCAAAATTTTACAAACTTTCACCTAAGAGAGGGTATCTCGATTTTTGCTTAGGGAGATTTCTCCATGACTCATTTCATTCATCTAAACCATATTTCGTGCATATTCAAGCATGAAGAACAACATATCTTAACACAAAACCCAAAATGAAAATGTAGAAAGAGGTAAGACAAATTTCCCTAAACTTTCCTTTAGTGATATCTTAAAATCCTTTAAGAATTTCTTAATCTAATGATAGATTTGAGTTCCTTCATCAAAATTAACTTAGAACATCTTACTTTGGGTTGGAGAATAAGAAAAATGGTGGAAATTAGGTGATGGCCAAAAGTGCTCTTCTTCTCGTCTCTTCTCGTCTCTTATCCTTTCTTTTAATTAGAATAAAGTGTTTTAATGCTAAATGGTAGGGTGCACGACCACAAACAAGGAAGACAAGCCTAGGGTATTGAATCTTCTTTGGCCAAACATAGTGAATTTATCTTTTTTCCCTTAGCTTTTTGAAATTACCATTATACCCTTCAAACTTTTCTTAAATTTGTAATTATGCATAAAATTTAAGAATGACCAAAACTTTTATTTTCATTTTGGTTCCCAAACTTTTGAAATTATAATTAAGCCCCATAACTTTATAAAATTACATATTAATCCTCTAAAAATTGTAAAATTACTTTTAAATCCTTTATGTACGTTAACTTTTCCAGTAGACACAATTTTACACACTTAGAAGCTTACATGTCAGAAATCTCCAAAATTTTACATACCAATGGACTCTAAGTTCACGTAAGGCCATATGACATTATATATTACTGACATATATACTATAAGGATTCAAATTCATTTACAACCAGTATATATCAATATATAGCAGTATCTCTAAGTATTGACCAATATAAAATGGTCCAAAGAGATTGAAGTTACAAGTCCTCAAAAGAGTTTCTTCCTTGAATCTCCTAAGTTGATGATACAAATAAATATAAGTATTGATGTTTCATAGCATCCTCAAGCTCCCATGTCATCTCCTTGACCTTGTCGCTCTTCAAAAGAACTTTGACTGTGGAAACTTCCTCATTGCGTAACCTCTTTGTCTGCCGATCTAGAATTTGGACTAATTTCACCTTAAAACTTAGGTCTTCTCTTAGCTCCACTAGAGGTGTCTCCAAAACATGAGATGGGTCAAGTATGTACTTCTTAAGCATCGAGACATGGAATACGTTATATCCAAATCCGATGGCAATTCCAATCAATATACCACAGTCCAGAAACTCTCCAAGATATAGAAAGGTTTGATATATTGAGAGTTCAACTTACCTCAACCCTAAAATCTAATAATACCTTTCCATGGTGATATCCACAGGAAAACCATGCTACCAACTGGAAATTCTAATTATGGTAGCCTCTTATCCGCATAACTCTTTTGACAATCCTAGTTAGCTTTGATTTTCTCCCATATGACTTTTACTTTCTGAGTGATAATTTCTATCAATTCAGCTCCTTCGAATTTTTCTATACCAACCTCATCCTAACATAGAGGTGTCCTCCACTTTTCTCCCATAAAGTGCTTCATATGGTGGCATACTGATACTTGTTTGATAACAATTATTATGACCAAATTCTATTAAAAGCAAGTGCCAGTCTCAGCTTCCTTGGAACTCCATCACGCATGCTTTAAGCATATCCTTCGATGTCTGAATGGTCCCTTTTGACTGACCATTAGTATGAGGGGTGAAAAGTAGCACTAAACTTCAGTTTTGTCTAGAAAGATTCCTAAAATTTCTGCCGAAATTGGAAGGTGAATGTTGGATCCCTATCGGATATTATAGAAACTGGCACCTTGTGCAACTTCACAATCTCATCTATATACAGCTTTGCCAACCTCGCCAATGAGTAGGATATGTAGATAGGTAGAAAATGAGTAGACTTTGTCAATCTATCCATTATAACCAAAATAGCATTGTGACCCTTCGATGTACTAGGTAGTCTAACTACAAAATACATTGTCACATGCTCCCACTACAAAATCCATTGTTTGGAATAGGCAAAGAGTATAACATACTCACTAGTTTCTAATGCTTTGCCTTTATCTACTGACAAGGAAGGCAACTGGCCATAAATTTTACCATCTCTCTTTTCATCCTAGGCCAACAATAGCTTTCTCTAAGAGTTCGATACATCTTGGTGCTACTAGGATACATAGCATAAGCCAAACTATGAGCCTCTTCTAAGATAGCTTGCCTGAGACCTTGGTCTTTTAGCACATAGACCCTATCTCTAAAGACTAATAACTCATCTTCTCTCAGTCGGAACCTCTCATCCTCTTTCGATGTTAATTTCTCTTGAATGACCTTTAAGTTGGGATCATTGGCTTATGAACTCCTGATCTCATCAAATAGTGTTGGCTGAACTTCAAACCATATCTATCATCCCAATCCACTAGGAGTCCAACCCTAAGGCTTCGTATACTCATTAAATGATTCATTTAATGATTTTGCCTAACAGTTACAACTGAACAGAACTTACGACTCAGTACATCGGCTACCACATTTGCTTCTCTAGGGTGATAATCAATTAGTAAGTCATAATCCTTAATCAAATTCAACCATCTCCTTTATCTGAGGTTTAGCTCCTTTTTTTTCATTAGCTACTTCAAACTCTTGTGTTTAATGTATATATGACAAGTCTCCCTACAAAGATAATGTCTCCAAATCTTATAAGCAAACACCACTGCTATGACCTCCAAATCATAAGTAGTATAATTTAGCTTGCATTTCTTCAGCTATCTAGAAACATATGCAATCACTTGCCTGGCCTATATAAGTAAACAACTAAGCCCCTGATCATTGACATTACTGTACACCTCATACTTAACCATCTGGGTAGGTAGAGCAAGCACTCGTGTAGAAGTTAATCATCTCTTCAGTCCCTAAAAGCTCACCTCGCATTTGTCATCCCATTGAAATTTTACTCCCTTCCAAGTAAGCCTCCACAAAGGGGATGCACGTATTGCGAGCCCTTAAAAAATCTATGATAATAACCAATTAATCGTCAAAGGCTGCAGACTTTTGTCACATTCTTAAGCTGTCCCCACTCAAGTATAACTTCCACTTTTTTTAAGTCCCAGAAATACCTTCTCCTGATACCATATGGCTAAGGAATCCGATCTTCTTCAGCCAAAATTCATAATCTGAAAACTTCGCGTACAACTGTCTTTCGTGAAGTATTTGCAGTACAATCCGGAGATGTCAAATGTGCTCCTCCGCCTCCTTAGGATAAATCAGAAGGTCATTAATAAAGAATATGAGAAGTGGATCTAAATAAAGATGGAGCACCCTGTTTATAAGCTCCATTAATTCATAATGTCCATGCCTTCTCTGGAAAGCAGTCATGAGCACATCACTCTCAGCAATTTTCATCTGATGGTACCCAGACCTTAGATCTATCTTCTAGAATACTATATCTCCTCTTAACTGATCAAACAAGCCATCTATTTTAGGGAGTGGGTATTTATTTTTGTTGGTAATCCTGTTTAACTACGGATAATCAACACATAAGTGGAGGGTCCCATCGTTCTTCTTGATAAATAATACTAATGCTCCCCATGGTGAATAATTTCGTCTAATGAAGCCCTTGTCCAATAACTCTTGAAACTGAACCTTTAGCTCTTTCAATTTAACTGGTTCCATGCGATATAGTGATAAAGATATCGATCTTGTCCTCGAGACCAAATCAATCACAAAATCAAACTCACAATCAGGTGGCATTCTAGGTAACTTCACTAGAAAGATATCAGGTAACTTGCATATAATAGGAAAATCTCCAGGTTCGACCTTCTGTGCCGAAGTGTCAATCATATGTGTAAGGTATGCTTGGCATCTCAGACAAATCAACCTCTCAGCCTTAACCACCAATATCAAACAACTCTTGAACTTTCGTTAGTCACTAGTAAATTTAATTAGGACTCCACCTTGAGTGTCAAACTCCAGCTTTTTCTTATAACAATCAACCCTAGCGTGATGCCTCTCTAAACAGTCAATCCCCAATATCACCTCAAAATCCTAGAGATTAAGGGGAATAAGATCTGCCTTTAACACAGCATCATCATCCTTTATCTCACATGTCGTATATGCTTCATCACAAGCCATATGCTCTCTAAGAGGAGTGACTCTAATGAGCGGGGGATTTAACAACTTCAGGAGATGACTAATGTCCTAGTTGAAGGTCACATTGCCAAAAGACCTTTACACGCCATTGTCAATCAAAACTTTAGCATCTCTACCAAGAATACAACTAACACCTTATAACATTACGTGTTAGTATCTCATACTATTTATGAGTTAAATAGTACTGCATGAGAATATGCAGCATAATATAATAATACAATGATATAAAAATGTTCACCTAGAAAATACCTAAATTGTGTCCAAATTGGCTCGAATGTCCTTCTCCTTCATTGCATAAACTCGTACTTAAGCTTATAGAAAAAAAGTTGCTGACCTATTAGAGGCATATTAATTCCCACACCAGTTATTTGTATGGATCCAGAAGATTGAGCACTTTCCCTGGTAGTCTCCCCTCGGTGTCTTACCAGTTGCACAGAGCTATCTCCTTCTCGAGTTAAAGTACAAACTAGCTGTGGGCAATCTCTCCTTAAATGTCGTGTCTCTCTACATTGAAAAAACTATCTTGACTCTATACACTTAGCTTAATGTACCTTTCTGTAGCTTCTACACTGTTCAAACAGAGATCGTTGAGCTTGAGAAATGGAGTTGGTAGTAAGGGTAGCACTTTGATTCTTGCTCATGGTGACCGTAAACTAACAACTAATGATGCAATGCGTCCAGTACTACCGGAGTTGAACTACCACGGCTTCTCTTGCGCTGTTGGTTAGAGGAACCTCCTCCTTTCCTTTTTTGGTTCTTTTCCTCCCACTATCTGCCACACTCGTTCACCAACCTCTCGACTCTTTTGACTAACTGTACCATCTACTTGAACATGGTGGTGGGGGTCACTATCATCCTTTCCTATATCATCAAATGTAATACAGTTTCAAATTGAACACATAAGTTTTCTTCATCTGCAACATATTTTGGGACATATGTGGCAAGCTCTATCAACTCCGCCTTAAACTCGGGAACTGATCTGTTCACCTGGGTTAGTATTATATTAGATTTGATAAAGATCAAAATAAGGAAGCCTTTTTTTGATAGGCCTTCTTTTGATCTCTGTTAAATATGGTATAATATTATCAACCTTCTTTTGATATCTATCAAATCTGGTGTAATATTGTCCTTTTAATTCATTAATAAAATCCACCCAGGTAATCTAATTGTGGTAGCGTCCCTAGATAGTTTCCCAGCAAACTCTAACATCACCCTTAAGTAATTAGGCAACTACCTTTAGCTTCATCTCGTTAGACAGCCCTATACTATGGAATGTCCCTGTGGTCTATCTCATCCAAGTTTTGGCCTTGGTAACATCACCGCATCCATCAAAGGTACCATACCTGAGGTTCCTTACTTCCTAAATATACCTTGAGATTTCAATCATCTAATTTTGCTTTAACGTAGGGCTAGGTATCACTACTGGCTGTTGAGGTGGCGATACCTGTTGTTCCATCTGTGGCGCTCTAGCCCTATGCTGCTACTACATAGTGTACTATGCTAACCATGTCATCACTTGCTATAAAGTCTTCCTCAACCCCGATGGAAAACAGAGCTACACTACCTCCGATGGTGCTTCAGTGTGAGGTTACCTATGAGTTGAAGAGCTAGCAACCATAGTTTTTGCGACTACTTCAACACTGTGTTCCTTATTTGGTTCAGTTTACAAAGTTCTAGCCAAGCAATGACTTCCCCTTCTCATCCAACCATGCTATTAGTATAAAATCAATGAGAAAATGTTATTTAATAAAATAGATCAGACTAAGCCTAGCTTATCTGGTGTCCCTTACATCTCAAGGAATGTCAACAAGTACTCTCACTGAGGTTGAAATCATCCAACCATTAAAGACATCAACTTAACAATCTGAGACTCAACTTCTCGACCCAAGATTGTCAACAACTAGACTCCTCGAAGGCTTATGAACCTTTTTAGAAAAGGTAATAACATTTTTTAAAACATAAAAACTTGCTCTGGTACCAATTTAATTGTCATGACTTGAAACCATATCAAACACATGGCAACTACTGCAAACCTGGGCTAAGGACACTCACGGTACCCTTAAGTACAATCTCAACGGCAGTAAAAATGGTTCATATATAAGGTCATTTACGAATCACAGGATAGCCAAGAGTTAATTTACAAAATTATAAAGCATATCAACATAATCATAAGCCACTATACAATAAAAGTACAAAACTGAGACTACCTACCTAGGGTAATTCCATGAAAATGTCAAAAAACCACAAATTCCAATTAAAGCTTCAAGCTTACCAAATTAACCTCTATGGTTGGAAAGTAGAGGTGGTGAGTACACTATGCACTCAATGAGCAGAAAAAAATCTATCGCAAATAGAACAGGGTATACACCAAGATGATCTTTACGCATCTATCATATATATAACCACCTATGAAGTGAGCATACATAACATAGAAACACAAATGCCTAGTTTATGACTCAACCCATACTAGTTAGGAACCACATAGAACTAGCTTATTAATCAATCATCCAGTGAATATAGTTTCCAATTCCAGTACATATGACTAGAGAAGCATTACATGTAAAATCAAATATTATCAGGAAGCCAAATCTTATAATAGGCCAAAATAGTTATGTGTGTCACCATTATTAGGCCAAACTAGTGTGTACACCCATCGATTCTCGGTGTTGGCGAGACTTTCATCTGTGGCAAGTTCATACTACGCTGATAAGAGCATCATGACCCCAGGTGATGACCTCGTTGGTGACCAAAATTTTAGGAGTGCAATCTACCACAAGTCACGTAGAAAGGTGGCGATACGAGGACTTGACTTTTATATACTAGCATTACAAGTTACAGGGGTTGCTTAATCTGTTATGCCTAGCACATGAATGGCCAATCGTTACCTCGTCAATTACAAAAAAGTCATAGACAAATATTTAGTACCAAAATCAAGTAAGGTACCATATATTTATTTATTGGTCTAGCCAACATGTAATATAATTGACTCAGTTATGCATATGTAAGTTCCAAAACATTATTTCATGCAGTGAAAGTCATCTTTTCCACTGCAGGTGCAAAGTTATTAAAAATAATATCGTTTATTAAATATATAAGTAACTAGCATCTATTTGAGATTCAATTCTACTATTCATTACCAAGGTTCAAAATTTAAGTACAATTGTCATACATGTCTTGGGATGCCGGAATCCCATTTGAGAGATATGTTTGCCTCGAATCACCTTAAAAGAAGGTATACACTCCATTAAATTCAATAATCCTCTGAACGAGCTCCTTATTCCATAACTGTAACATCCCATCATCGATGAGAAGGGTAAATTGGTCATTTGGGACAGGTTAGGCGTGTGTAATCATATCTCGGCATGATCATACGTCATGTAGCCTC
>JAOSBN010000006.1:35172809-35199493 GCA_027563595.1 Erythroxylum suave | reverse complement strand
GAGTGAAGCACCGTGGAGTGAGAGCCGTCGGGACGCCGGCTTCCAAAGGGGGAAACAATGTTACGAATCTCATATCGGGGAGGCATGGTTCTAGAACATGTCTTATAAGGCCTTGGGCTCTCCCTTCCCTCAAGCTAGCTTTTGGGGGGTGGTTCTCCCAAGGTGACTTATATTCGTAACAGTGATGATATGCACGAGACTCCAACAACCCAGCAGATACGCCGCAGTATAAGGGATAGACGTCGACCACAATGGTTAAACGACTATGTCTAATTTAATTCATATTACGTTTGTTTTTATGCTTTGGACTCTTTAAAGATTAGGTAGTTATTCGGAGGTTTTCTTCACGGCTCTTTCCTCCGTCTTAATAGGTTGAACCGTGGTTTATAAGAGGAGACTAGCTCCCACAAACAAGGTCGACAATAATCAAATATTCAGTTCCAAATATTCTCTCTTCTCTTCTCTGCGCAGCGTCGTTAGTGTTGCACTCTTCCTTTCTTCCTTTAATTGCTTTTGGAGTCAGTGGCACTCGAAGTCCACATCCTCGATACGTAAACGTATCATTGGTGCTTTCATCGATCTCAGTATTTCACCTGTGCAGTCTGTTTTCCTGTATTGCTCTCCTCATGCATTCGTCCACCACACTTGACACTGCCCAGAAATCTGACGATGGGGAACAAACAATGGACACTCGCGTGGGCGTACTGGAGACGCGTTTTGACGAGATGGTTGAGCGCCTCAACGTATATCGTCTAAACGTCCATCAGGAGGTGGCATCACTTAAAGCGGTCATTGCCCAGCTGTCAACTAAATTGGATGGATTTACGATGGAACGGCCACCTCCATATCGCGACACTGATCCTTCGGTGCGACAACCGCGTGATGACCAAATTCGTTCACCTATTCCTGCAACTCCACGCAGCTTGGACACCGCCAACGTCAAACTTAAGTGAGATCCGCCTAAAACAACTGGTTCTGACCCACATCGGTGGTTGTTTGCTGTCCAAGAGTATTTTGATTGGGTTGGTCTTTCGGAGGAGCATCGGATGGGCGTGGTTTCTATGATGTTTGATGGTTCGGCGTTGGATTGGTTTCGTCGCTTGAAAAATAACGGACTACCTACGACTTGGAATGATTTCGTCGATCAATTCAAATGCCGGTTTGATCCTGATATGTACGAAGACTACTTTGGGTTGTTGGCAAAATTGCAACAACATGGTTCAGTGTTAGAATATCAGAACGACTTTGAACAATTATTGAATAAAATCACGGGTATTCCTGACAACTCTTTGATTTCTCTTTTTATTTCTGGATTGAAAGATCCTGTACGTCGTGAGTTGCGTATTAGTAGGCCTCCTACACTGAATGCTACCTTCGCTTTAGCTAGAGAATTGGCAGCCAAACATTCAGACAGTATTTCGCCCCCTCCACGCCGTGTTACTTGGCAGACATCACGCCCTTCGCCAACACCTGCTCAATCCACGGATCAGACTCTTCATTCGAAACCCATCATCCCGTACATTCCTCCATCGACTACCCCGCTGCTACCATCGCCTCAACGAACGGTTCGACACATTACTTCCGCTGAAAAGGCAGAAAAGGCATCTAAGGAATTATGTTACTATTGTCCTGAGAAATGGTCTAAGACTCACCGCTGCAATGGCCGTTTTATTTTGTTGGTAACGGATGACGAACGTGAGTCTGCTGCTGAGGATGAGGTGGTCGATGAGTTGGCATTTGAGGCCGACATTTCAAGTCTTCACAGTTTGGCGGGTGCCTTAGCTCCTCGATCTTTACGGCTGCGGGGGTGTATTACAGATCGGCCGGTTAATGTGTTGATAGATGGGGGCAGTACCCATAATTTTGTGCATCCCAAAACTATGGAACGGTTGGCATAGCAGGTGACTCCCGCTGATCCCTTTCGGGTCTATGTCGGCAATGGTGATTCCTTTGTGTGTGATTCCAAATGTTTGGGCATCGAACTATCCATCCAAGGGTATACTTTTCCAGTTGATTTATTCGTTTTACCTATCCATGGTCATAACGTGGTATTGGGAGTCCAGTGGTTACAATTATTGGGAAAGGTGGCGCATGATTATTCCAATCTCACAATGGAATTCCAGTGGTCTAATAAACCGGTTCTGTTGCGCGGGGATACGCAACCATTGAAAGCCATGTCGCTGAACAGTTTCTTCTCCTTCCGAGCAACAAATGACATCTTTGAATGTTATGAGATTTTGCGGATAAACGAGAGTGACATACACCTGGATGATTTGGCGGAATTTCCACCCGACCTACCTCCGGAGATCAGAGTGATTTTAGCTCAGCATGTTGCAATATTCCGCAAGCCTGTAGGGTTGCCACCACGTAGGGCCCACGATCATCGGATTTTCTTGCAAACCGGTACGACGCCAATACACGTGCGACCCTACCGATACCCCCATTTTCAGAAAGGTGAGATCAAGCGACTGGTCAGCAAGATGTTGGATCAACAGATTATACGGCCTTCGCGTAGTCCCTATTCCTCTCCAGTTTTATTAGTTCGGAAGAAGGATGGCACCTACCGTTTTTGTGTGGACTACCGAGCCCTGAATGCCATTACTATACCCGATCATTTTCCCATCCCCACTACTGACGAGCTATTTGATGAGTTGGGCAATGCGCGGTTGTTTTCGAAACTAGACTTACGAGCTGGATACCATCAAATCCGAATGCATGAGCGGGACGTAGCAAAAACGGCATTTCGGACCCACGAGGGACATTATGAATTTCTCGTCATGCCGTTTGGTCTTACCAATGCCCCTTCAACATTTCAAGCGTGCATGAACAGGTTATTTTCTTCCTACTTGAGAAAATTTGTTATTGTTTTCTTTGATGATATATTAATCTGTAGCCCATCTTTAGAGGCACATGTGGAACATTTATCGAGAGTGTTGGAGTTATTGGGAGCTCACCAATTCTGCGTCAAAGCCTCCAAGTGTTCTTTTGCTTGCACTTCGATTGACTATCTTGGTCATATCATCCAGAATGGATCCTTGGCTGCTGATCCTTCAAAAATTTCTGCCATGGTGGATTGGTCGCCTCCCAAAACGGTGAAGCAACTCAGGGGTTTTTTGGGGCTTACTGGTTACTATAGGCGGTTTATCCGCGGATATGCACACATTGCTGCACCACTTACTGATCTATTAAAAAAGGAGTCCTTCCACTGGACTGAGGAGACAACCGTGGCTTTTAAGCTACTCAAGGAGGCCATGGTCTATGCTCCGGTATTGTGTCTTCCAAACTTTGATGACATTTTTGTCGTAGAAACCGACGCCTCTGCGGTGGGCATTGGGGTTGTTCTAATGCAACAGGAGCACCCGGTGGCATTTTTTAGCAAGAAAATTGGGCCACGCAGGGCGGCAGCGTCGACCTACCACAAGGAATTGTACGCCATTGTGGAAGCAGTACATAAGTGGCGACAATATTTATTGGGCCGGGAGTTTATAATTCGTACCGACCAGCGCAGTCTGAAAGAACTATTGCAACAAGTGATACAAACACCGGACCAACAATTTTATGTCCGTAAACTACTTGGCTTCAGGTTTCGGATCGAATACAAACCTGGTGCCTCCAATTCTGTTGCGGACGCCTTATCACGCAAAGATGACTTGTCCACACCTAGTCAATTTTTCCTCACGTTAGCGAGGCCTCTTCCGGACATTCTTCAACTGATTCGGCGTGAGAACACCACCAAGGAAGACCTTCTCCAGCTGCACGCGGCTAACGCTGCAGGCACCCTTCCAAACAATTATTCGGTTACGGATGGCCTCCTCTATTACAAGCACCGAATCTGCTTAAGCCGCACCTCAACCCTTAAGGCCACCATTCTGTCCGAATTCCATTCCACACTCATGGCGGGCCACGCGGGGGAGCTGCGGACGTTTCAGCGACTAGCAGCAGTGTTCTTTTGGCCAGGGATGCGCACCGATGTTCGTCATTTCATCGCAGAATGCTTAATTTGCCAGACCATAAAATTCTCCACACAACCTTCTCCGGGATTGTTACAACCTATCCCATTACCGACACGAGTGTGGGACGAGCTATCAATGGATTTCATAACAGGCCTACCAGCCTCGCGAGGGCAAGCGGCGATCTTAGTTGTGGTCGATCGACTCACGAAGTATTCCCATTTTGGACCATTGCCAGCTGTATTCGATGCTCACAGAGTTGCTATTTTATTTGTGGATATGGTAATCAAATTGCATGGGTTTCCATCTTCGATCATCTCCGATCGCGATTCCATTTTTCTTAGCCGATTTTGGAAGGAGCTTTTTGCACTGAGTGGTACCCAATTGAAGCATAGCACTTCCTATCATCCTCAGACAGACAGCCAAACAGAGGTTATGAATCGCACATTAGAGCAATATTTGCATGCATTTGTTCAAGAACGCCCCTCGCGCTGGTCGATTCTTCTTCCATGGGCTGAGTATGCAATCAACACCTCATACCATTCGGGATTGAAAATGTCGCCCTTCTAGGCGTTATACGGTCGACCACCTCCCTGCCTAATTCCATACCAGCCAGGAGATAGTCCCCTACCTGCAATCGATCACCTTTTGCGTGAGAGGGAGGATCTAATACGCACTCTTCGCGCAAACTTGGAAGTCGCTCAGACACGAATGAAGACCAACGCCGACCAGAAGCGGCGTGAACTCGAATTCACTGTTGGCGACCTTGTCCTACTTAAGCTACATCCATACCGTCAACATTCCATTTTCAAACGTCGCAACCACAAGCTCTCCAAGAGGTATTATGGGCCCTTCAAGGTGTTGGAACGAATTGGTAAGGTGGCTTACCGTCTAGAACTTCCGGAGGGTGCCAGAGTACATCCAGTGTTCCACATATCATTGCTAAAACCTTTTCGCGGGAATGCTTCTGCCAATACTTCTCCGACGCTCCCTGATGAGCTAGTTCTTGGGGCCGTACGCTCTTTTCCAGTCGCAGTTCATGGTGCGCGCACGGTATTGCGCGGAGGACGTCTGGAGGATCAACTATTGATTCAGTGGTCTGATGGGGCGAGTGGCGATGCGACATGGGAACCCCGTTCGCGCATTCACGACCTCTTTCCCGATTTCAACCTTAAGGACAAGGTTGTTGCTCAACCGGTGGGGGATGATATGCATGAGATTCCAACAACCCAGCAGATACGCCGCAGTATAAGGGATAGACGTCGACCACAACGGTTAAACGACTATGTCTAATTTAATTCATATTACGTTTGTTTTTATGCTTTGGACTATTTAAAGATTAGGTAGTTATTCGGAGGTTTTCTTCACGGCTCTTTCCTCCGTCTTAATAGGCTGAATCGTGGTTTATAAGAGGAGACTAGCTCCCACAAACAAGGTCGACAATAATCAAATATTCAGTTCCAAATATTCTCTCTTCTCTTCTCTGCGCAGCGTCGTTAGTGTTGCACTCTTCCTTTCTTCCTTTAATTGCTTTTGGAGTTAGTGGCACTCGAAGTCCACATCCTCGATACGTAAACGTATCATTCTTTTGTATCCATTTGTGTCTTTAATTTCCTCTTTCTTCCTAGATTTGTTATTGTAATGCTTAGGTTTTTTGGAAAGTTTCTCCATTTTTAGATTAGAGAAGCATAGACTAAGGTTTGGCCTATTACGTTTTGGCTTGTCGCCAGCCTGACTCAATCTCAACTCGCAATCTTATAAAGGATGGTTCACTTTGTTCAAGTTCAAACCTAACCAAATTTAGACCATCCAAATTCCACCAAAAATTTGAAAAAATTAAAGGTCTCGAAACTCGCCCATATTTAACCTAAAAGAGTTTCAATTCATTGTCCATCCCTTTGATTTGTCACAAGATTGAGATGTTACAAGTCTCCCTAGATTGCCAAGACTCAACAACAATATATTCATTACAACAAAACAAAGCTCTTCTATCATCCAACTTAAATAAAAAAATAAAGTGGAAAGAACAGAGGAAAAGACTTTGATCTCTTACCCATATTTTTATTTTGTTCCAAGCTTCTTCTTTTTTTCCTGCATACAAGGGAAAAGAAAACTAAAAAAAAAACTCGAATAAAAAACTATTATATCTCGTGCCTCGCCGATACATGATTTCTAGCTTATCGCAATGTAGAAACGGAATCGAGTCCGTTGGATGTTATAGGAGAATTTGCAATCTTGTATGTATGCGCATTGCCAAGGTAGTCAGGATATCGACGCTTTGATTTCTCTCCCTATAGACGTGTTGGAAGTTCACAATCCATTCACGCTCCAGCATTGCATGTATGTCCTGCACCAAAATAGAATCCGTTTCCAGCAAGATGACCTCTAAAGAATCCGTTTCCAGCAAGATGTTTCGGTATCCAAGATCCCAGACAAATTTAAAACCCTCAGTAACTCCCCTTAATTTAGCTCCCAAAAGCGAATAAGCCCCCAATTTGTGCAAAAAGCCTTCACACCACTTGCCAAAGTAGTCCCTAAGTAACCCTCCAATCGTACCACTGGTAGCCCTGTGTGGAACCGCGCCATTTGTATTAACTTTTATCCAACCTACCAGTGGTGGTTTCCAGCTTACTAGGTGTCCTACAGACATCCCTAAATGTTGCACATCCTGACCCGTGACTACTTGTGCTTGCTAGATCCAAGAAATATACTCTATAACTATGTGATGGCCGATGTCCGGCCACTGACTACTTGTTCCAAGCTTCTTTCATCTCTATTCATAGCCAAGACTTAACAATGCGTTGGGTTTTGTATTTTGTTAGATAACAGTTGCACAAAATAAAAAAGCTCATAAAGTATACTTAAAGATTGAAGTATGAGGAAATAAAGAGAGGAATTAGAGTATAGAGCACTTGGATAGGTTGCCTAATATTGGTTAAATATGAATTAAGTATACGATTATTCTAAAATTAGGAGCCACAATACAATATTCCTAGTTCACATCACAATTCAATCTTTAAATTTCAAAAAAGAGAGAAGAAGGAGGAGGCTAAAGTTTGTTAATTAACATTTGAACAACATGGAAAGAGCTTAATATGTTCATGGTGTTAAACATAGGGAAGGGATTGACTTAGTTTTTTATCATAGGTGGGCAGATGAAGTTGAAACATGAAAGAAGAAGAAGAGAAGAATATTAGGGTCAAGTGGATCTTTATATAAATTGAATTTTAGGCAGGACCTTATTAATATTTCAACTCAGGTCAAGTTTGTTGATTTTGAGTTAAGTTAAATCAGGCTTGAGTTTATTTGTCAATCCTACATGTGTATATAGTGTAAAGTTTTTGAATATTTGATGGGTATTCATTTATTTTTTGTATTGATCTAAGGTCTAGAATATTTGATGGGAATTCTTAGTTTTTACTATTTTTTGTTATAGAATCTATAATATTTGATGGGTATTTTAAGTCAATAGCCATCGACTTCTCTTTCTCTTTCGATTTTTTAAGGTTGACTAGACCTGATTAAGATTCGGGTGGGATAAAATTTGATTAGATTCAAGATTAAACTAAATTATTTAGATCCAATTAGACATGCTTAAAATCTAATCAAACTCGAACTCAAGTTTAGATTGTATGATCTAAGTTCAATTGAGTGTCAAATAGAACTCTAGCCGAAACAAAAAACTTCATTGACCAAATTTAGTCCGACCATTGCAAACCTAATTTTACATAAATAAAATGTTTGCATTATTATAATTATTAATCTCTATAACAAATGGAAATCCCTTTCATTACTGAATTACTCATCTTATTATGATAATAATATGACAAATTCATCAAGCAAGTAAGTAGTTTTGGCGACTGCTTATTGCTTGCTTGCTTTTCACCGACTAGGCAACCAGCCAGTCCCATGAGTACTTATTCTGTAGTTGCTTACAAGATAAAAGAGAGACAGATGATTATAGAGGTTGAGACCCACTCCATTCAGGTTGAGTAGGTTCCGTGTAAACTCTTACACTAAAAACAACTCCACTTAGTCCTTAAGTTGCACAGGCAAGAAATGATTTGTCCAACCTACTTGGATTGATACTTTAGTAATAACAAAAAAATTTATTAGGTGCGGAATCAACTCCGCTAAGCCTTTCCATAAAACAAATTGAATTTGGCCAAAAGCTACGGAAGTGCCATAATTGGAAGCATGTGATTTCTGTGAGCGAAAGTTGGAATTTACCTGATTGAACCGCTCAACCACTAACCTACTTGGCTCATCAAAACCCTCATCGCCAACTTGATTTAGCTTTCATAATATAAACACTAACAAAAATGTATTAATAACCTCTGAGGTAACTATAGTGACTTCATTCTTATATTAAAAAGCACAATTTAATATATTTAAAATCAGTTTATGAGTATTTGATATATGAAAGTCCAATTGATGGCATGGTTAGTATTGCTTCTAAGATAAAAATAGGAGTCCAGGTGAACCATTATTTATATTTCATGTCTCAGTGGCTTTCGGCTTTTGTTTAGGTAGTAGTTATTAAATGTTTGATTTGAAGTTAAGGTAGGAAGAGGAAAGAAAAAGATTGTTGCTTAATTTGTTTGGTTGAGTAACGCAAATGCTTTATACTATCTTTTATCTTCATAATTTTTATTAAAATTTAATATATTAAATAGTATATATTTAGTTAATATTAATTTAGGTTAGAAAAACCGATAAAAATTACTTTATATGATTTTTGTAATTTTTGAATACGGAAGAAGTCGAAAACAAAAGCAGAAAATAAAAATAAACAAGTTTTCGTCGAGTACTTTTTACTGACGTCACCCACCTCTGTACTTTTAAGACACGTTCGCGGTCTAGCTAACGCCCTCACAAGTTACAACACCAACTCAGACCACAACCAAGCAACCTTCCTCCACCACGGGCAATGCTGCCATCAATGTTGCCGGCGCCGACACCACCACCACCGTAAAGCTAGCACTAACTCCACCTGAGTTTTATGAAACCAAGAACTGCAAGAAATGACGCAGAATCTAAAACTGAAAGTGCTTACCTTGATCACCAAGCTATCAGACCGCGATACGTTCGCTGTCGCGGCGACTGAGCTGAATTCCATCGCCGGGGCACTGGACAGCACCACACTTCCGACGTTTCTCTCATGCATTCTCTCCACCGACTCCACCGACAAGGCATTAGTACGCAAACAGTGCCTCCACCTCCTCTCCACACTGGCTCCCCTCCACACCAACTCGCTCTCTTCGTTTCTCTCTAGAATTATCTCCTACCTCACGCGCCGCCTCCGCGACTGCGACTCCTCAATTCGCTCCCAATGCGTGGCTACGACTTCATCTCTCGCCACCAATATCACGAAGACGGCGTTCTCTGCTGCGTTCTTGAAGCCGTTGAGTGAATCGGTGTTCACGGAGCAGGAGATGAACGCACAGGTAGGATCCGCTTTGTGTTTGGCTGCCGCCATTGATGCGGCTCCTGATCCGGATCCGGCGAGGCTAGGGAAAGTGTTGCTGCCAAGGTTGGAGCGGTTGGTAAAAAGCGACAATTACAAGGCGAAGAGTGCGGCGTTGGTTGTTATCGGGAGTGTGATCAGAGTTGGAGGAGTGAGCGGTTATGGAGGTATGGTAGGACTAGTGAAGTGTTTGGTAGGGTTCTTGAGTAGTGAAGATTGGGCGGCAAGGAAGGCTGCGGCAGAGGCGCTTGGAAGATTGGCGGTTGTGGAAAGGGATGCTATGGCGGAGTTCAAGAGCGGGAACTTGAAAGCTTTTGAGAATAGGAGATTCGATAAGGTTCAAAACTTTTAAGTTTGATCTCGCATTCTTCCAGTGTTAAATTTCCTTTCGTGGATGAATAATTTTGCAGATTGTTTATTTGGAGTATGAATTGTGAGGCTTTTGCAGGTGAAGGCTGTCAGGGAAGTGATGAGTCAGATGATACAGGCATGGAAGCAGGTTCCAGACATCTCTGAGGAGGCGTCACCGCCTAGATCGGTGGCTTCCTCTAAAGGTAATGGAGACATTGAAAAATATAGGTTAGCCACCAAATTTTGTTGGTTCTTTGGCAAGACTATAAAGAATACATCCGAATCGGTAATTCTTTACTGATTCAAGGTCATCGGTTATGCTTGGATTCACTGTAACTTTCTCTTGTATTGATTGTATGGTCCATGCTTTAAACAATTTTGATTCTTTAAATTCATTGTCAAATTTGAAACTTTCATACTTTGCTCAATGTGATTGCAACTTATGCATGAGCTTAATTTCTGTAATGATTTTTGTCAATTGTTTTGTATCTATTCCTTCACTGAAGTTTTTTATTTTATGGAAGCAGAAGATGCAAATGATGGGAGTTATCAGTCTGGATCCAAAGCACCTCGCACAGCAGGATCTGAAGCCATTCACAAGAATAAAAGGACCTATAACAGGACAACTCCACCCGATTCTTTATCTGCTAGAAAGAGAGTTCCTTTGAAGAATGTTGATAAGAAAACTAGTTCAGGAATTCTGCGGAAGGTAGATTGCAAAAAGAACTTGGACTGGAAGGCTGAAATTGCAGTTCCAAGGGCTGCCTCTGTCTCTTGTGGTGATGATAGTGATATTAGAGAGAGATGCGATGGTGGCGCGGAAAGAAGGATTACAAAGCCAGATTTAAAGCGGGCACTTTTCAATAAAAATTATGATGATAAGATGCTCAAATTTGTTGGGTCCAAGTCTGGATCTCGTGTAGTCCCTTGTCATGAGGAAAGACCAGAGTCTGCAAATGCAGTCAGTGTTGGGATTGAAAATCAGGATAACAATCACAAAGAGAGTGAGGACTTGTCTTTGATCCGCACCCAGCTTGTTCAGATCGAAAAACAGCAATCAAGCCTACTAGATCTCCTGCAGGTTTGTTCCATGTTTTGGTATTTTTCTGATGGTAATTTACTGGTGAAATTGTTGATCTATGCATTTAATACATAATGATAATTTTTCCATGTCTTTGGGCTGCTTGGTATGAATACACAGTGATATCATTGGTTTCATATATTGACGTTGTTGCTCATTCTAACATTATCTACTGACAATTAGAAATACATCGGGAGCTCACAAAACGGGATGCATGCACTGGAGACCCGTGTACATGGCCTAGAGTTGGCACTGGATGAGATATCATATAACTTGACTGTTTCCGGTGGAAGGATGACCGACTCTCAAAAAACCTCTTGTTGCCTGCTACCTGCTGCAGATTTTTTGAGCTCCAAGTTTTGGAGGAAAACAGATGGTCGCTTTCCACTCTCAAGGTTATCTTCTAGTGGTGCCACTTCATTGACAGCCATTCGTCAAAGAGCTGGTAAGAATGGTAGTAGTACCAGGGCTGAAACATTCAATTTTGAGAGACATAGGTTACAACAACAGGGTCGAGGTGGATTCATTGTGAATCCCCTGGCAGAGATTCATGACGATTGAAGGGGGAACACAGAAGTGGCACAGCATTAGCCAGGAACCATTAGGTATTGTTATCAGAAATTGGTTTAGTTCCGTCTGATCTTCTATTTGTTTGATATGGAAGTCCAATGCTAAAGGAAAGAAAACGCTGATTCACACTATCCCACATGCTTCCATCAAAAATCAAAGCTGACTTGCATGCAAATTGTAGTTCATTTGACAAATAACAGTATAATGACACATCGGACTTAGGCAAGACTACCTACCAACTTTCCAACAATGTTTGCAGCCTTGAAATTTAGATAATTTAGTTGATAGTTAGGCTACATAAGAATCTGAATGCCTGTTTGCCTATCATTAAGTTTAGGGACATATAATTTACGGTGGAAAGGGGTGGTGGTGCCAATTACATAGTTTGATCCTTTTAACCTTCTTCTTCTATGACATTCTTCCACTCACGTTGCCCTTTCAGAAGGAAAAATAAACTTCGTGCTTTATTTTTCTGCTTTTCAGCCAGTTTTTGATGCCTGTTTCAAGATCAAAGTGTGTATGGGTGCTTGTGTTTGTTTTTCTATCTGCTTTTTTCGAAACAGAATTCTATTAAGAAAAGATTTGTGATTAACTCATTGAAATTTCAGTTGGGTGCAGATTTTGTTTTGTTGGATGGCGTCATTTGTGTGGCCTTACTGGCTCGGGAAACCACACTCTAACATGAAGAGAATGTTGAACTTATTGATTTATGGTTTGTATCTGGTAAGTTGCGAAGTTAGCTTTTGTAAAATGCTTGGTGGATGCACTTCGCTTTATCACTCCTTCGAAAGTGATAAATTAGAATTTGCCGATATAAATAGTACCCCATCGGAACAATGGCGTGTCAAAGAGAATCCAATTCATGTAATAATGATTCACTGGTAGCATTCTTTTATTTTCCGTGAAATCTTAAAGACGAAGATTCACCACGAGAAGCAGATTAATAGAAGATGAATGTGTATAGATTGTAATTTTTTCAGTTTTTATGCCAATGGACTCAGGTGTAATAGTATAATACATGTGCACTTTTCAGCTTCCTATGTGCATGGCTGTTGTTTCAGGCGTCGTGTACATTGCATCATTCGAGGGATGGCTATGGACTCCAAAATCCCCCGGTGGATTTCCTCGGCGTCCACGTGATATTTCTAGATTTGCTTTTTTCCGTTCCGTTAATATCGACCGTGGTAAACATAATACAAACTTTAATTATAGTCCCAAGATCAATCAAGAATTTATATAAACAAAGACAATGTGAGAAAGTGTATGTGTTGTCATCGAACAAGTTGCTTGAACAGATTCTTCGGAACAAGTTGCTGTAACATTCAATCAACTTTTACAAAAGTTATTATGTTTCCAGCGTCTTTTTTTGTATCTTTTTAACACGTGGTGTTCTTAACGGGTTAAAGAAATTGTCCATTAATGAACTCATTTAAGCTAGCAGCGGAATAATTAATTTTATTGGACTTTTTCGTCACAAGTTCAATAAATAATTGGCTTCCCATTTAACCAAATCATTAATTAGTTTTTTTTATATCTTTAATATGTATTAAATTTTATTTTTGTAACTTTAATTTTATGCAAACTTGTAATCAATAATTGTCCAATATGAATTTTAAAAGTTCTAACATTCTACCATTAGACAAATATTAATTATAATTGCCGACAAAAAAAGAAATAGTAAAAGTAATTAAAAAATCAATGTAATGACTAACCAATTTAGAACATTTGATATAAAAATAATAAAGTTTCTTCATTCTATCCCATAAAGCTTTTTATACCAAAAAATATTAAATAGATGTGTCATTTATAACACAGAGCTAATAAAATTACGCACAGCTAATATCTCACTGACATGAATGAGAAAATAGAGTGTGATAAACTACAATGATATTTGTATGATTTGAAATATATCATTGTTCTGGTTGTTGGCCTTAATTTCCTTTAACTTTATGTTAAACTGTAGCAGAGAAATTTATTTTCTCTCACTAAATGCTAAGTTGCATAAGAGAGAACCTTATAAAATTAAACACTTGTATCCCTCTGTCTTATAAATTCATGGATTATCAAAATATTTGTACGTCTTAAAAATATGGGATCAAAGTCAATCTGTATATATGCCCAATAATCATTAAAATGCTTAAAATCAACACAAATCTTAAGACTTTTACTTATATCATAACAGTGTACAACAAACTATATGACTAAGAGCAAAATGATGTTCAATCATATAAATGTGTATATATATATATACACATATATAAATATATATATATATATATAAATGTACTGTCGTAATACATGAAATTCATATAATTGTATCAAGAGCAAATAAAATGATTCCCACATATATATATATATATATATATATATGATACTATTCGGAATCATTGTATTTATATATATATACTGTCGCAATACATGAAATCTATATAATTGTATCAAGAGCAAATACAATGATTCCGAATAGTATCTAAGAACTTCAATTAAATGATACTATATATATGTTTCTAAAAAATAATTGGGCAAAATCCTTTCCTTAGTAGATCAACCAACATGTCCTTAGTCTCAATATGCTCCACCTCAATATCACCTTTCTGTACTAATTCTTTTATAGTCAAATATTTGATCTCTAAATGATTAGACCATGTGATGTTCTTATTGCTATTACTAAATAATACATAAGAAATATTATCACAACATAAACTAAATGGGTCTAACAATTGAATCAATCACAATTATTTTAATTTAAATAAGATATATAGGCCTATCGTGTAACTAGGCATTGAAATCCCTTTAATTATTAAAAAGAACAAATTTGTGTCATGTTAGCAATAATGTGACACTTAACATAGAAATTTAATTTTGTTTATTGAAAAATTCTTTTGAATGTTTTGAAAACATTAAAATTTAAATTAAATACTCTGAAACATTAGCATTTAACTTGTATTTTAATGAAATTATTAAGATCCAAAATACACTTTTGGCAATTGGAAAATTTGTAACCTTTTCTCAATTTTTAGGGAATTTAAGATACTCATATTATAGTTAAACCAATTAGTTAATTAGAGTTAACAACAATTAAATTAATTTTTATTAAAAATTTTGAATAAAATTAAAAATTAACTTAAGTATGATATGTGGGCTTCAGGTGACACATGGTAAAATTCACATAACAAATTTAAAATATAAAATATATCAAATTAGCATTAATATAACATATAACAAATTAACACTTAACTTCGTTCAAAATTATATAATTCAAGATTTTTGAACATTTTATAAATATTAAAATTTATTTTAAACAATTCAAATACTAATCAAATTTTTGTCCAAATGTTTGAGTTGAAATAACCCCTTTTGCTTCCACTATTAGGATATCAATGAAGGAATTGAAGAAAATTAACCAACTAAAGAGATTGCTGAGATGCCTAAACTTTCTTTTTTATGAGCGGAATTGGATATGAAAAAAGAGACTCATTAGGCACTGTACATAATATTTTTGGAATATGGTCATGGCTCCAGTTAATAAGAATCAATGGTAGTGTGAAACGGAAAAGCTAACATAAATTGCTATAATCATATATAGAAATGAAGAGGATGATAGCAAAATTATTGAAAAGGTAAAAATGAAGAAAGAGGAATTTTAAGCATTTTTCTTTGATCAAACCAACGAATGTGCTTGATCAAAAACTCAAATAAATGAATATCCCCTTCTCTTATAATTCCTGATTTTACGTTATTCAAATTAAAGACTTCACATATTTCTCATTTTCATACCCCTTAGATTCCCGCACCATAATGTTTTCATCTTAAGCTTAACCATGGAATATGATTTCGTTTAAACCTAAAATAAGAAACCGAATGGAGGAAGTATAAAAAAGGTACTACAAAATTACACACCCCAATGCATTTAGAGATAAGAAAGTATTGGAGTATGACTCAATTTTCTCTCCCTGGTTGATGTTGTACTAGGTTGTTAGGATCATGAGTAAGTTTTTTCTCTCTACTATATATCATATTTGTGACTCTCCTTGCAGCTTTGTTTTTATTTGACATCCAAGAACATGATATAGGAATTTTGTTGTGTAACTAGAACAATATGTCCTTTTCTGCTTTTGGTCCGTCTCACCTTTGTACCATTATGACAGCTAGACAATAATGTCCTTCCCAATTTTGTACATACATACATATGTGTGTGTGTGTGTGTGTGTGTGTTTCCGTGAAAATTTCTCACCTTCATGGGAGACTAAGAAAGTTTTGGAAGATTTTCTGAACACCGTGTGCCCCCTTTTGAATATAGTGAAATTGGTTCTTTGCTTCGTGGGTTTTTTCTCCCAACACTTAAGTTTCCCACGTAATTTGTATGCTTCTACAAAATTTTCATTTTCTTGTTTGTGGCTCCCTCTGATTTTGTTTTACGTTTATTCACTTACTTTGATCCTATAAATCAGTATCAAACAAGGTTGATCTCAATCAAGGAGTAGTTCATTGTGTCAGCTATCGCTAAGTTCAACATTGAGAAATCAGACAGAAAGATTAGTTCCGTAATTTGGCGTGTCCAGATGAAAGTAATCACTTACCCTTACACCACATGGATTGTAGAAAGCCTTGAATGGAAAATCTAAGAAGCCAGACACTATGAGTGATGAACAATAGGAGGACCTCGATAAGAAAGCCCTTTCGATAATTCAGCTATACCTTTCCTAAGAATCTTTGCGTGAGCTGATTAACAAAACTACAACGACCTGGTGATGGTTGACATTGGAGTCACTTTACGTGACAAAGAGCCTCGCCAATAAGCTTCACCTAAAGGAAAATTTTCACCATCTGAATATAAGAAGGTACCTCTGTTCAGGCTCACCTACATGAATTCAATTCTCTCTTAATTGACCTTGAAAATCTTGATGTAAATATTGATGATGAGGACAAAGTTGTTTTGCTTGTTTGCTCACTTCTCCATTGATATGGGCATTTTAAAGAAATCATATTGTATGGAAATCGTAATACCTTGTGCTTAGAGGATGTTAAAACAAACTTGTTGTCTAAGGAAAATTTTGACACTAAAATTTCATTAGTGCCTCAAGGTGTGAGTTTGATTGTTTTTTTATTTTGAAAATTAAAAATAGTCATTGAAATTGTAAAAAATAGGGCATCATGTCTAAATATTACGTAGGGGTATTAGGGAAATTCCCCTCAATTGAATAAGTAGACAATTAAAAGAACTCATCATTTAACTAATAAAGAAAGTAGGAGACTGGAGGGAAGTCTTCTAGTCCATGCTTTCGCAAATTAGGGTATTCCAGATGAATTTCAGAGAACTCTAAAATGTCAAGGTGCAGAGAGGGCCATAGGTAAGAGTACCTTATCTCATCAATCTTCTCACTGTTACTAATTAATTCCTATTTTTGACCTAAGGTATACCAAATGTCACTTGGTCGTCTTCATCTTCATGTTCCAGATTTGATCTCCCTAAGGTATTTTATGGTTCCCTATTTGTAGATTTCCATCATATGCTCTGGTCCTTACCAATATCTTATTGGACTCCTCAAGATTCTACAAACGTTTGGGAATAGTTAACTCGTTTAGAAGGGTACCATGGGGATATAAATGGTTGTTCTTTAATATTGTACAGAATACTCTCTAAGCTTTCCCGAAGAGGTTTCACCTTTGTTTGGAACCTCATGAGGTTGTGTTCTTTCCAAATCTCATATATGTAGGTTCTAACTCCTAGCATATAGACCTCTTTAGAGTCCTTAAGAATTCGAGAGTTGTCTAAGAACCAATTGGACACCTTTTTTAAAGTTTGGGAAGTAATGTTCTAAGGACTTTTTTTTTGTAATGTTCCAAATTGTGGTTGAATAAGGCAAACAAAAAATAGATGATCACTACTTTTCCTTCCCCAGATTGTTAAGGGAAGGACTCATGAGAGGCAAAATAATGGTCATAATAAGGAAAGGTCAAAATATAAAGGTAAAATTTTGAGTAAAACATATCGTTACTTTAAGAAGCAATGATATGAGATTTATAAGTACTATAAGTTGAAAATAAAAATGAGAGGGAAGGGAAGGCCAAAGGCAAGCAACAAGAAAATTCTATCAAGGCTAGCATTATTGAAATTTTGAGGGTAATATTCTTTTAACTGTTGACATTCAGCAAAGGTCGAGGAATAAGTGGATAATGAATTTGGGCTGTATATTTCATATGAGTCCTTATAAGGACTGGTTTTCAACCTAAGAGCCATGTGATGGTGGCTTTGTTTTTATAGGTAATAATTCTTATTACAGGGTTATCAACAAAGATATAGTCAAGATTAACATACCTGGTGTCATTCGTACCTTGACCGGAGTTAGACACGTCCTTAATTTAAGAAAAAATATTATATCGTTCAGTACAGATCTCTTGGTTGTAAGTACTCCTCTCAAGGTGGAGTTTTAATAGTAATTAAAGGAACTTTTGTGTTATGGTACTGATTATGGTGGTCTGTATGTTTTGTAGGGTTATACCATTACATGCTTGATAGCAGTTGTTTCCTCTACTTTCCACCCTGATGTAACAAAACTTTGGCACATGTATTTGGGTCACATGGATAACACAGGCATGTCAAATTTAAGCAATCGTGGTTTGATGGATGGACAAAACGCTACTAATATTGATTTTGTGAATAGTGTGTTTTTGGAAAACAAAAGAAAGTTAGATTTTCTGCAGGTCTTAATAGGACCAAAGGCACACTTAATTACATTCGTTTCGATCTTTGAGGTCCCTCCAATGTTTCCTCATTAGAAGGAAAAAGATATCTAATGACCATAATTGATGATTTTTAGCGTAAAGTTTGGGTTTGTTTCTTGAAACATAAGAATGAAGATTTTATCACTTTTAGGGAGTGGAAGATCTTGATAAAGAACCAAAATGGCAAAAAGGTGAAAAGGTTTCATATTGATAATGGTCTTTAATTTTGTGAACATAAGTTCAAAGTTTGTTACATGCAAGAGGGCATTTCTAGACATAAGACTTTAGTTGGTAAGCCCTAGCAAAATGGTGATGTGGAGAGGATGAACTATACACTACTAGAAAAAGCTCAATGTATGCTTTCCACTGTTAGGTTGTGGTACCAATGTGATCAATAGGCTGAAACTATTTCTACTGCAACCTATTTATTGAATCTTTCACCTCATAGATCATTTAGTAGAAAAATTATAGAGGAAGTATGGACTGGTAACTCTATTGATTATTCTAATTTTTAAAATTTTGGTTATCCTGTTTATGTTCATGTCAATAAGAGAAAGATATCTCCTTGTGCTAAAAAATGCATTTTCTTAGGCTGTAGATCTTGTGTCAAAGGTTATCACCTATGGTGTCCTAGCCCTAGTGTTTGTAGAGTTATACTTAATAGAGATGTAAACTTTAATAAAAATGCTTTGTTATCTTCTTGAAAAGATGCTTGTGTTCCATCTTCTATTACAGGTGAACAAGAGGGTGTTGGGGAAAAGGTGGAGTTTGAAATTAGTGTCGACTTGGTTGATGGCGATGCTGCATCATCTTCCACCTCCCAATCTTGCAAAGATCAAGTGGAAGAAACAATTCAAATGAGTCCATCGCAGCAATTCCATTACAACAAGTCCACTGTAGCAACCTTAACCTCATCCTCAACCATCCATAGTAAGAGATTGTGCTCGCAGACAATCAAAAATGCCTACCAAGTTTTCTGATTATAATTGTATATGCCTTGATAGCTACACAGGAGACTAAAGGTTATGATGAACTGAAAAGCTATTTCAAGCCATCTCTAATGCAGATTTCTTAAGTGGTTGGATACAATGCAAAAAGAGGTTGAGAGTCTCAATAAGAATGAGACATTAAATTTAGTTCAACTACCTAAAGACAAGCGAGTTGTTAGCTGCAAGTGGATTTACAAGGTTAAGGAATGCATCCCTAGGGTTGAAAATAAGAGGTATAAGGAAAGATACGTAGTTTGTTGCTTTGAACAGAGAGAGGGTATTGATTTTAATGAAGTTTTCTCTCCTGTAGTTCGTCTTTGGTTGCTTTGTATGACCTTGAGCTAGAACAATTGGATGTTAAAATCGCATTTCTCCATGGTAATCTAGATAAGGAGGTTTATATTCAATTTCCCAAGGGTTTCGCAATTTTAGGAAAAGAGCACCATGTTTTCCAGTTGAAGAAGTCCCTTTAAGAATTAAAGCAATCAGCCAGACAATGATATCGATGCTTTGATGCTTTTATGATTAGGCAAGGCTACTTTAGGAGTAATTATGACTATTATGTTTATTCTCAGTAAATTCAGGATGGGTTAGTTATCTTTTTACTTTTATATGTTGATGACATGTTAATTGTTGCACTAAAGATTGTTCTTGTCAACAAGTTGAAGGCCTAGTTATGTAGCAAATTTGATATGAAGTATTTAGGTCTTGCAAGGAAGATTCTGGGAATGGAGATAAGTAGGGATTGTTAGGCAGGGAAGTTACACTTGGCACAAAAGAGTTATATTTTGAAAATGCTAGATAGGTTCAATATGAGCCATTATAAGCATGTCACCATTCCTTTAACTGCTCATTTTCATTTGTCGTCTCGTCAATACCCTGAGACAAATGAGGATAAATCTAATATGTCCTTTGTTCCTTATAGTAGTGCAGTTGGGAGTCTTATGTATGCTATAATATGTACTTGACCTAACTTTGGCTTATACAGTAAGTGTTGTGGGCTGCTTCATGCACAATCCTGATAAGGAACATTGGAAAGATATTAAATGGATCCTAAGGTATCTAAAAGGTACCAGTAATGTTGGTTTAGTTTTTGATAAGAATCGAGTTGATCCTGGTGGTGTGATTGGGTATGTGGATGCTAACTTTGGTAGTGATCTTGATTGACGGAGGCCTTTGTTAGCTTAGATTTTTACCTTTTGTTATTTAGCCATTAACTGGTATTCTTCCTTATAACATATTGTAGCCTTATCTACTACCGAAGTAGAATATATTTCAGTTATTGAAGGTGTTAAAGAAGTAATTTGGCTATGTGGCTTAATTATTAAACTTGGCTTAAAGCAAGATATTCTTGTGGTTTTTTTTCCGATAGTCAAAATACCTTGGATTTATCCAAGAATAATAAGCACCACTCCTAAACCAAACACATAGACGTGAAGTGTCATTTTATTTGGAATATTATTGATGCAAGTAAGGTTATTGTGGAGAAAATCCATACTAATTAAGGATAATCCTGCTGACATGTTGACTTTAATTTTGTTCAATGTTTAAACTTAGACGACATTGTTTATGTTTGAATCCTTCAAGTTTTTTAGTGAAGCCCTTCATGCTCTTTTTTGGGTACTTGAGTCAAGGTGGAGATTGTTGGAGTATGACTCAATTCTCTTGCCCTGCTCACTGATCGATGTCGTGCTAGTTTATTAGTATGAACAAGTTTTTTCTCTCTCTTGTACAACATAATTGTGGCTCTCCTTGCAACTTTGTTTTCATCTAACATCCAGGAATGCAATATAGGAATTTTGTCTTGTAACAAGTGTAACATGTTCTTTTATGTCTTTTGTCCTTCTCACCTTTGTACCATTAGGGCACAATTGAACATTGTATGTCATTCTCAATTTTGTATATATTCTTGTGAGACTTGTTTTGTGTGTGTTAGTGAAAATTTCTCAGCCTTCATGAGAGATAGAGAAAGTTTAGTGAGTTTCAAAACACTATGTACCCATTTTGAACATAATGAAATTGGTTGTTTGCTCTTTGGGTTTCTTACGTAATTTTTGTGTTTTTGTGAAACTTTCGTTTTCTTATTTTTAGCTCCTTTTGATTGTGTTTTGCATTTATTCACTAAACTTTGGTCCTAAAGAACGTGTTCAACCTCTAGTTGCTATTTCATTATGTTATTAATAATAAACAATGGTAAGAATTTCAAAAAATAAGCCTTGTGCCAGGCGAAGCTAAGTTTTACCAATTAAACGTTGTGCCAGGCTAGGTCTTTGTAAACGACGAGGGAGAAAGTGGGGGTGAGGTAGACGACAGTGACGTCAAGGTTTGTCATGAAAGTCTTAAAACCCCCCAACTTCTGATGTGGAACCCCAAGGTTAAAGAACCTGAAACCCCTTAAACACACACTTTAGATAAAAACATGAACAAGACGAAATTCCTAACCCTAATGAACTCTTAATCAATTATAAGAAAGGAAACATATATAATAAGGTTAATTTGAAAACAATAATAGAATTTCGTCACAAGTGTTTACATTGATAAAAATTACATTCTTGATGCAATATAAGAAGACAAGAAATCCTCCCTTAAGAATTTGTTATTCATCCAATATTCTAACCCTAAACAATGTTTATTATGATGTATTTATACCTCTTGAAAAGAAAGAAACCCTAAATACATAAAAAGGTCTTTAAACATGGGCCTTTCACCAAAATAATTAAAACCGAAACTAATATTTCTAAAATACAGTCCATTAAACCTAAAAGTTTTAAACAAGGCCCAGACACAAGTAGTGGGCTGCCGAAAGTTATGCTTCTAACGTAAAATAATTAATTAAATGAGAAGTAAAGTCTTCTTGCTCATTCCTCTCAACTTGATTAGTTATCTTGTCATTAGCTCTCATTGTCTCTTGATATTCTATGCCATCTACAATTCGGTCCATTTAAGATTGAAGCGCTTCTTTGAACTTCTTAGCTCTTAATCTTGTTATTAGTTCCTACGACATTCCTATCTCATGTTTGGTGTTATTTCACCTACAAAGTGCAAAATCCCACTACCATAGAGTACATACCCCAAACATTCAGGTACACAACCTATGATAATGATATGTTAGAGCAAAAACAATCCAACTTACACATGGCATCAACTAACATCATTTAAAAGTCAACAAATTTTAAAACCATTCATTGCATTCATTCACAAAGTTTAGACTGTTTCCGTTAGACAAATATTTACAAAACCTCATACAAGTTCTAACAAAAACTATAAAATAAAAGCTATAACTCTCTGACGTCAGCTGACAGACCTCTGAGCCATAACTTAGTCCAAAACGTTCTTCTAATCCAGAATAAACACTAAGTCTCCTGTATTGTACCTGAAAAATCACGTTGTAATTTTTATGAGTTTTGCGAACTCAATAAGTGAACATCATTGATAATTTCACCGGATTTACACACACAAATCACATATTTCGCAATTATTCATACAGAACATGTATATTCCAAATACTCACACTGTCATGGCACATCATTTAATCATTGCAAATCATATCATATATAAACAAATACAAATGCATATGAGACTTCAGATTCGTTAATATTATTGTGTTAGAATGCCTATCACATACATATATAGATACTGCCCCTTTGGGCTCAGTCAGAATAGAATCACGAAGCATAGCTCTACGTGTAGAAACAGGAATCACGGAGCAAAGCTCTACGTGCAAGCGCTTTCACACTGGCTATTTTAGTCACAACGCCTTTATTTGAGCATGCATTTATGAAATGCATCAAATACAGAATATGCCATGTACAACAGTCACATATGATACAAATATCATTGAGAATCCCGCAGCAATCAGAACACTTCCAATACATTCCCAAATATTAACTCCTCAGACTTTAAGTCTGGAATTCATAAACAAATCAAAAAATACAATTATCTTTCAGAATCTCACAGCAATCAGAATACTTCTAATACATTCCCAAATATTAACTCCTCGGACTTTAAGTTCGGAATTCATAAACAAATCGCAACAATTCAATAATTGGAAGCATAACAAATCAAATCAAATCAATCATAGGAAATTCATCTAGGTTGACTCACAATACGCTCCAAGAAGCTATTGCCTGGATGGTCCAGCAATGTCCAACTGGCGTCCGATGTGCTCCTCTATAACATACACAACACATTAACAATATATCACATTTTTGCACAAATGTATAAGTATTCCTTTATGCATATGTACTTATATAAAATATGCACAATGCATGTTCAATAACAATTTCGGGTATCTTATTGTAATTCACATCATCTAATCGATCAGATATCAAAGCCCTCATTAATATCATTTGTACTTATATTTTGAACCAAAATAAAACAATGTGAAATCAATTTCATAACCTAATTGACCACTTCAGATTTTCTACCCACATGATTTCGGGTCAACTTGCATAATTAATATCATCAGGAAAGTGAAGGAATTTGGTAACACTTCCTCCTAACAAATTATTCTCCTATGTCTTAAGTATTTATTGATACTAAGATCATTCAATTTGGTTCATTATTCAATGAGTTAAGCACAAAATATCACATACTGTGCACATTTGAAATTTTGGCTAATGCATGGTCATGCATTCAAGTTGTACAACTTATATCACTCAATTCCAGTATCTAAAATTAAAACATTTATACTAATTTAAAGCTAAGAGAATAAGTTACAACTTTGATGAAGACACTTCAGTCTAATTCGGCCCATATCAATACAGTTTATTAAATAACAACAAGACCTGATTTCTGTCCCTAGTAGTTCTACTGCCTAAGCCAAGACTTACTTTCAAGCTCAATTTCAAGACCCTTAAGAAAATAATTCAAATTCCATTTCTCTTAACATTTGTAGCCAAAAGTATATAGTTCAATTTAAATTAACAATCATTTCATTTGTAAATCTATAGATCGAAATATAGCCAAAATATCGAAGTATATTCAGTAAAAACATTCAAGTATCAAATTCCAGCACACCTCAGCATTTTCATCCTAGCACGCCCTTTCGGGATAACTTTGCATGATCATTATGACCAGGAAAATGTTGTATTTAAGTAACACTCTCATCTAAACAATTGTGCCACTGTGTTTTCAGTTTCTAATAACACCAAAATTGTACAATTTGATTCAGTATACTAAAAATTATACCTAAAATAGTTCAGACTGTTTTTTTAAAACTGTAACAGAACTCATAACTCTACTTCCAGCGAGATTTCAAAATGCTTAGAGATAGAATTGACATTCAACTTCCTCAGGGAAGTTGTAGAAATATGTCTCTAGTTTAATCTTAATCAAGAATCAACTCATTTAGAAATACACAGATCAAGTTATAATTAGAAAACCGAGACATGGTCAGTGAAAGTTTTCCAGTTCATAGTATTCCAGCACACTTCGACATTAACATCTTATACAATCTTTCCTAATTCAATCATCATAAATTCTCTATCACAACATGCTATAAATACCAATCATTTACTTACTTGTTTAGTTCAAATCCAAGCTCAAAAGTCACTCTAAATCAGTACTCCAAACATGCAGAATTGTCACACATTCAAGGTGGAAACTTGAAAGGTTTCAGCTAGGACAAGGCAACTATATTCTGATTCTCTACTTAACTTTAGGGAGGGTAAAGCATGAATTATTGGTGCAACAATTAGACATGATCATAAGCAAACTTAGGGAGGTGCAAGGAAGAGTGTTTTAGTGGAGTGTGAGAGGAAAGAAGAAGAGAAATGACCATAGTTGGAGTTGCTCCTGCTGAAACTTACACCTAAGGTGTTAGGTGTCAACTAAAGGAATGACCATATGTCTTATGGCATGATCGGCACTTATCAAGCATAGGTGCTGCCAAATGTCTCTAATTAACTAAGTCACTTGTCTATTAATCAAATATGTCATTTGTCATCAACTTACCAGCTCATTTGTCACACAATGATTGATCCATTTGTCAATTAATTCTTAGTCCATTTGTCACCAATTTAACTATGTCAAGTGTAACTCAATTATAAACTAAATCATTTAAATTTTGCATGTATAAATTTATCCTACCACTTGGCATTTGTCCTAGTCCAAATGTACCTCAAATTCACCAAAAATTTCGAAATAATGCTAATGGTCTCCAAATAAATTTTTAACACAAATAACTCACAATTCACATTTTAATCACATTTATAAATCAATTATACCCAGAAAATGTCAATGAATACATATGCAATCATATTCATGTGTAAAAATGTGCATGTCATATTTAACTAAATCATGATGTGCATTTCCTAATTTCTTAGTACTTTCTTATAAATCACAATTCTAGCATTAACATGGATAACGGGATGTTTCACAAAGCCCCAAGGACGTGCTCTCATCATCCCCTCCCGCTTCAAAAGGATTCGTCCTCGAATTTGAAACAAAGTCAAAAGGAGATAAGTCAGAAACATTAAAAGTAGCACTAACATTATACGCACCTGGCAAATCTATCTTGTATACATTGTTATTGATGCTTTCCAACACTTGGAATGGTCCGTCACCCCTTACCTCAAGTTTTGACTTCCTTTGTTGTGGAAACCTTTCTTTTTGCATATGAACCTAAACCCAATCACTTGGTTCGAAGAGAACTTGCTTTCTACCTTTATTTGCTTTTTGTGCATATATGTGATTCTTTTTCTCAATCTGTGCACGTGCTTTTTCGTGTATTGTTTTAACCAAGTCAGCCTTCTTCTTACCTTCTAAATTAACAATCTCGGTCAAAGGTAAAGGCATCAAATTTAACACAGTTAATGAATTTAAACCATACACAATTTGAAATGGAGAATAAGGTATAGAAGAATGTATATAATGATTATATGCAAACTTAATGAATGACAAACAATCTTCCTAAGCTTTCAAGTTTTTCCCAACAATTGCATGCAATATGGTTCCTAAAGTGCTATTAACTACCTCAGTTTGTCCATTAATTTGTCGATGACATGTAGTAGAAAATAAAAGCTTAATACTCAACTTTCCCTACAAAGCTCTCCAAAAGTGACTTAGGAACTTAACATCCCTATCTGAAACAATGGTCCTTGGTGCACCATGAAGCCGACCCACTTCCCTAAAGAAAAGATCAGCAATGTTATTACATCATCTGTTTTATGGCAATCAATGAAATAAGCCATTTTACTAAATTTATCCACAACAACAATTATGTTATCTCTACCTTGCCTAGTCCTAGGAAAACCCAATACAAAGTCCATAGACATATTAGTCAAAAGTTCACTAGGTACAGGTAAAGGTGTATGCAACCATGAGGCATAGACTTAGGGCCTGTTTGGTTGAATGTTAATTAATGGAATGGAATGGAAGGTAACGAAACGAAATGGAACGGTTTATAATGGAATGGAATGGAATACAGTGAAACATTTTTTGGGGGAGATGGAAGGGTTCATAATGTAATGTAATGTTGTTTGGAAGATGGATGGAATGGAATGTAATGTATAATAAATTACTATTTTACCCCTTATATTAAGATGATT
>JAOSBN010000006.1:35129130-35172709 GCA_027563595.1 Erythroxylum suave | reverse complement strand
TTGAGTGTTTTATGAATTCAATTGGTTATGGATGTCAAATAGAATGAAATGTATCAAATTGTTTATGTTCATGTGAAATTGTGCAATATGATTAAATATGTAACAATGTGAATATATGTTATGTGAAACGATGTGTTGCTTGAATTGAGTGAACCATCGATGATGGTTCCTCACTGAGTTCGCAAAACTCACCTAAAATTTGCAACTATTTTTCAGGACCCAGAAGAATACCCCGTTAGGCGACGGGCGTATAGCAACCACATGCAAGTTAGAAAAGAGGTTGGGATCAGTTCGCATCTGCATTAGTGTCTAAGAAAAAAATTGTACTTTCTGAATTTTTGCACAATGATTAGGTTATGTTGTAAAGTCAATAGACTAAATTATATTGTATTTACTAAAGGGCCCCCGTGGTCATTGAGCACATCGATGATTATTTATGTACATTATTTTCCGCGTAATATATAAAGTATGTGAATGTTTCAAAAGAAAAAATTTATACTGAGTTTTGACTGAGTGATGTAGCACGCCACCCTCACAGGGCACGGACTCGGATATCACCATCGATGTCGGGTTCGGGTCATGCAGGAGTGGGGTGTTACACAGGAATTCAGATGGCACCTTATGAAGCCTTGTATGGTAGGAGGTGTAGGACTCCTATTTATTGGGACAAGGAAGGTGAAAGAAAACTTATAGGACCTGAGTTGGTACAAGCTACAGTCGATAAGATTAAATTGGTAAAACAGAAACTCAAAGCAGCTCAAGACAGGATGAAGAGTTATACAGACGCACATAGGAAGGAGATGGAATATGAGGTAGGAGATAAAGTGTTTCTTCGAGCTTCACTATGGAAAGGAGTTTTAAGATTTGGTAAAAAGGGGAAACTTAGTCCAAGATATATAGGTCTTTTTGAAATTATTGAGAGGATTAGGCCTCTCACCTACAAGTTAGCCTTACCGCCAGAGTTATCCAAGATTCATAATGTCTTTCATGTATCAATGCTGAGGAGATATAGATCTAATCCTTCACACATAGTCCAACCTTTAGAAGTTCAATTAAGGGAGGATTTGACTTAGGAAGAACAACCAGTGGCGATTCTAGATTCAAAGGAAAAGGTTTTGAGGAATAAGACTGTGAAGCTGGTAAAAGTTTTATGGAAGAATCATGCAAGAAAGGAAGCAACATTGGAATCTTTGGAAGCTATAAAGGAGAAGTATCCGCACCTGTTTGTGAATTCAGGTAAGAATTTCGAGGATGAAATTCTTAAAGGGGGGAGAAATGTTGGACCCTGAATTTTTTTAGAATTTACTTTATAAAATTAGCAAGCATGAATATAAGTAGAATTCATGAATTAAAAATTTTATTGAGATTAATTTGGCCTTTTACTATTTTTGTATGGTAGTATAGATCAAAAGGAGTTAAGAGGAATTAGATTAAATAAGGAAGGGTAAGATAGGAAGGCTAAAAATTTTGTCTTAAACTAATAAGACGAAAAGAGAAGAGAGTCATGAGTGTCAAGAAAGAAAAAGAGAGAAAGTTATAGAAGAAACTAGAAGGAGAGAAGGTGAAAACCGAAACAAGGAGAAAGAAGAAGAAAGAGCAAGGAGAAAGGAGAAGAAAGAAAAGGGTTCAGCTGAAAATAATTTAGGTATTTCCTATCTTTTCCTCTTGCTTTAGTAGAAGAAGGAAGCAAAGAACATAGGTTATGTGCTGAAAATGACGAGAAAAGTAGAGAACCAAAATTCTTCTCCTTAGATTTTTTTATGAACCTTGCTAGATCTTAGTTCTTCTAGTTAGATAAACCAAAAATAAATTAAGTTTAAGTACATTCATGGATATTTAAGCTTATGGAAGCTTTATTCTTGTATAATGATTAAATGAAAATATGTCTGTTCTTAGGGAATCAAGATTATCGAAGGCAAGAACAAGAGGAAAGACAAACTTGATCTTGAAAATATCAAGTAAATAGGTAAGTAATAAGTTTATGGTTTTGGTGATGATGAGCAGAAATATTTGTGTATATGTATGTTAAATATGTTTGTCTTAAATCATTTTGAATGTGAGAAAAATGTCTTATGAATTGTTATCATGTTTGCTTTGAACAAAACTGCATTTTTGTATTGATGTAAAACCATAAAATTCAAGGAGCGTGAAAAATATGAATATGTTATGACATATGTATACATCAAAAAATCTGCTTATGTGGGTAAGAGAGATACCTTTCTATTCATCTCGTCCACGTTGACCTAAAGCCTTCTCCCAGCTGCCCGCTTGTGGCATATGAGCTCCAAAAATGGACTCATTCTATTGATAGTGTAAACTTCAGTTTTGTCATTCTATTTTATGGGATTCTCTCGAGCCTTTATGTTTGTGCATTACATCTTGAATTATTGAATATAAAACATAATTGAGTTTCATGGTTTGATTATAAATTGATTTTATGATCTGATTTGAGAGATGAAGTATCCATGTTTATGTAAAATTCTCAAATTTAGAATGTGAATGTTGTGATATGTTGAATTTAAAATAATACTATATATATGTATATATATGTGTGCTTGATTTGTGTATGGTTTGTTATCACTACCTATAAACATATTAGTCATTGAGCTTCCCAGCTCGCCCCACAAATTCTTCCACTCTTCAAGTACAAACAAACCAGATCATTGAACTCTTGCAAAGCTTTGGCAACTCCAAAAATTTCAGAACTTATGTAACTAGTTAGTTTATAATCTTTTGGTATTTAGAAGCAAGTCATGCGTGAGCATTCAAGATTGTAATCTTTGTATTATGCTACTGATGCGACTTCTGATAAGAAATGTGAAGGTGTGTATCAACTCTGTTTTGTTGAAAGTTGACAGTGAAAGTTGCAGAGATTCTTTGATATATATGTGCAAAATTTTTCTTTTCTGTTAAGTTGTCATTTATGGTTGGGAATGAGTTTATTGGCTATATGATGATCTTTTGATAGGTTTCCTTTAAGTAAATTGTTCAAAGGGGAGTTTTGTATGTATTGTTTATATTGTTTTATTTCGGTCTTCTGATTTTTTTAAGGAAAGTATATTGATAGATGAGAGAAAATAAGAGAATAAAAGATTAAAATGTAATCTGAAATTTCAAGGAATAAAATGTATTGATCTAAGCAGAATTAGGATAAGTGGTCTTCATGAAAGTTGTAGATCTTTCTCTTAACTTTCCAATGATATAAAGTTTGAAATCTTTAGACTTCTAGATTGAAAGTTATGAAGTTTTTAATTAGATGTATATGTGTGCATGATCGTGACAATCCCAATTTTTCAGGAAAGTCAAGCACGACTGCGACGAACCACGATTTTTGGCCACTGTTTAAGCACGATGGAGACTTTTGTGTTTTTATAGGCTATCAAGGCCATGAGAAATATTACGTGATTTTTGCTTGGATTTCTCACAGGCGTGAGAATGAAGAGTGTGACTGTTCTCCTTTTGATTCTTTTTTTTTGTTTTCATTATTTGTTTGTAGATTATTTGTTTTAAAGCCCAATTTCATTTATTTTCATGTCCATTTTATTCTATGTTAATTTATTTAAATTGTGGGGTAATTGTTCTTACTCCTCATATGAATTTTATTTATTTTGTATAATTATTTAGTAAATTATTTATTTATTTCATTATTATTTGTTTATTATTAATTGTTTATATTAATTTATGATTTCTTTTAGTTTATTTTCATGTCCAAGTGACTATAGGCTATTTTGATTAAATTTTTTGTGTATTTGTTCTACTCCCACTAAGGAATTAAATTCTTTTTATTTTGATATTAATTTTATTTATGATTATTTTTATTTTAAAAGCATCCAAATTTTGGCGCTTTGTCGCCATCAAAGAAGAACAGAGACCCGGGGCCAACATGAGCATTAAGTTTGAGAAAGAGATGTGCGGAGGTTACTAAATAGAAAAAAAATTAAGAGGCCATTTAAGAGCAAAACTCGGTAACTTTTACTAGACTTTTGCAATTACTTCACATAGATTTGTTTGGCACCATCAAAGTTGTTATTCAAGCTAAAAAAGTTATGCATTTTTCATAAATGATTTTAAGAGATTCACATGTGTATTATCCCCAGCTATCAAAGATGAACTCTTTAGGGCATTGACAATATAATTTCATTCTAGGTCAGAGAGAAGGTAACATTTATAAAATTATTTTAATGAAACCTCTAACAAAAATGTGAAATGTCTAATGTTTATAAGTGAAGATATAAGAATTTGGCATAGGAAGCTTATACATGCAAGCATAGATCTCATCTCTAACCTCAACTTTAAACAACTTGTTAATGGAATTATGAGAAATAAGTTTGAGAAAGACAAAGTTTGTAGAGCTTTCCAAATGGGCAAACAAATCAAGCCCATTCAAGGGCAAAAAGAGTAACACCTACTAAACCTTTATAATTACCTTACATACATCTATTTAGCCTTAGTAGAGTTGTTAGTCAAGGTAATAAAAGTTAAGTATTTATCATTGTAAATGATTTTAATTGATTCATATGTTTATTATCTCTAGCTAATAAATATGAATTATTTAGAGCATTTGTTTAGTTTGTTAAGAGATTTTAAAATGAAAAGAAACTCTGCATTGTATCAATTCAGAGTGATCATATTAAGAATTTTGAAAATACATTTATTTAAACCTTTTTGTGAAGAAAGTGACATTTTCATAATTTTCTACTCTTAGAACCCCTCAACAAATTGGAGTCATTAAAATAAAAAATTATAGGACATTGCAACATGGTTAGAGCAATGATAAATGAATACTGATCACTCAAAGTATTTTTAGGCAGAAGCTACAGCAACCACATATCATATATCTAATAGAGTCTAAATAATACCAACTATGGATAAAACTCCTTATTTTAAAGTGTTCGATTATAATTGTTATCTTTTGGCATTATTTTAATTTGTTCAATTATGATTTTTCTTATTTTGAACATTAAGAATAATTGGGGTAAGTGTGACTTAAAAGTGGATGAAATAATTTTTCTTGGTTACTCCTTAACTAGTAAAACATATGAAGAAGAATCTTGCTATTGAAGAATCGATGCATACTATTTTTGATGAATTTAACCATTTCGTGTCCAATAGAAGTCTTGAAAATGAAAATGTAGATTTATCTAAAGATTTGGAGAAATTAACCCTTGAAGAAACTAAGAAAGACCACCAAGCCACCTTATAAAAACAAATTTATTAAACCAAGTGAGGGAGATAAGAAGGATGAGAAGCTTCCAACGAATTAGAAATTCAAGAAGAATCATCCTTTGAATTAAATAAAAGGTGATGTTAAAAAATGGATAATTACTAGATCTTAATTTAGAAAAATATCACATCTTGATTTTATCTCAAATGGACTCTAAGACTATAGAAGAAGCCATTAGTGACTATTATAAATGAAAAATTAAACCAATTTGAGAAAAGTAAGGTTTGAAACTTGGTTCTTAAACTTAAATACCACCAAATCATAGGTATTAAATAGGTATCTAAAAATATTACAGAATTAGATGGTATTATGAGAAACAAAGCTAGATTGGTGGCTAAAAGATACAATCAAGACAAAGGCATAGACTTTAAGGAAACTTTTGCATTGGTAGCTGGGTTAGGAGCTATTAGGTTATTACTTACTTTTACATCTTACATGAAATTTAAATTGTTTTAAATGGATTTCAAAAGTGCATTTTTAGATGGTTTATTTAAAAAATTACGTTAATCAACCTCCCAATTTTGAGAATCATGGTGCACTTGACCATATTTACAAACGTACTTTATATTCTAGAGCTCCTAAAGACCGGTATGATAAGTTTTCTTTTTTTACAAAAATTGGGTATACTAAAGGCAAGGTTGATACAACACTCTTTATTAAAAACCATAAGTATGATATTCTAATTATTCAAATTTATGGTAATAATATTATCTTGTGTTATGAATGAAAGTAAGTGTAAATATTTTATAAGTGTGGGAGTAATAAATTCAAAATAGGCATAGTGAGAGAGCTTAACTTCTTTTTTAAACATTAAATTAAGCAAATGAAGGAAGGCATCTTCATTAATAAAGTGAAGTATATTGAAGAACTATTTAAATGCTTAGAATAGATCAAGCCAAACTATTAGGGATAACTACAGGCATCATAAATAAGTTCAACAAGTAAGAAGAAGGCAAGCTAGATGTAAAGCTCTATCAAGGGATGATTGGTATTTTACTTTATTTTATCATGCCTCACGGCTATAATTGCATTTTGAACCTCTGTGTTTACAATAGAATACAGAATAGTCCCTATTATTTTGAAGCGCTCAAATTGAACCCTAACATTTTCAAAACATTCAAAATAAGCCCTAAATGCATGGAAAATTAAATAGGGTTAACTCCTCATTAGTTAAATGTCACGTCAATACTTTTAATAAAAAATAGACCCACTATCCTATGGAAAGTGCAACCCACTATCTGAAATGTATAACAATACGTTCCACAACTATGTGGCAAATGAGACTCATTATTTGAAATATATAATAGTGGGCCCCACTTTCATGTGCCAACAGGATCCACTTTTTGATTAATTTAAAACTACTTTGTGGAAATGGGACCCACTTTCTATTTAGAAAATATAAAAACTAATGTCTTATCAGCATAAACATGGCATTTAACTGACAGAGAGTTATCCCTGTCAAATTTTCTATCCATTTAGAATCCATTCTAAATGTTTTGAAGACGTTAGGGTTCAATTTAAATGCTTTAAAATGATAGGGTTCAAGTTGTATTCTATTGTAAAAGTTAAGGCTCAAAATGCAACTTTGGCCTCAGAAATAAGTTAAACAAGTATGAAGAAGGCAAGCTAGTAGATATAAAGTTCTATCGAGGTATGATTGGTAGTTCATTTTATTTTATCATAAATAGGCATATTATTTTTAATGTACGCTTATGAATTAGATTTTTGTTGACTCCTAGGGAAACTATAACATTCCATTATCTCATGATTAGGGTTAGAACCCTAGGATACTATATATGAGAGTTTACTAAGAATTTAGAAGTGCATTTCATGCATCATATAGCATTCACATACACATGAATAATGTGACGCTCATTAAAATATTTGTACATGCATTTATTGACATTTTCTGGGTATAAGTGATCTTAATGTGAATTGTGGAGTATTGTCTTAAAGATTGAATTGGTGTGTATTAAAATTGATTTAGCATTTTTGGATACATTTTGGAAATTTCTGAAAATTTTAGGTATTTTTGGAGTAGGAAAAATGCTTAGTGGTAAGACTAATTGAGACTTGGAAAATTAGGATGATTAAGCCTAAAATTGAGTGACATTTGGCATAGGTAAACGAGTGACAATTGGACTAGTAATTAATTGATAAATGGACTAATTATGGAGTAACAAATTTACCAATTAATGTGTGACATGTGGACTGATTAAAGGGTGACAAATGGCAGCATTATGAGTGAATTGGTGGCATCTGATTAATTGTCCAAATGTTTTACATGCCTTAAGACATATGGTGAGTTTAGAAGTTGACACCTAGGATGATGATGGAACATATTCCAGCAGCAATGTTTCTGCTGATTCTCTTACCTTTCTCCACCGAAAATTGTTCCTTCTTCTCTCTAAAATTTTTCCTGATGGTGGAACAAATTCCATCCTGATGACGATGGAACAAATTCCAGCAGCAATGTTTCTGCTGATTCTCTTACCTTTCTGCACCGAAAATTGTTCCTTCTTCTCTGTAAAATTTTTCCTGAACCCTAGCCAAATTGCTGCACCAAAACCAGCTTTTTACCTTACAGAAATAGCTAAGAAATCAGCTTAAATTCACCTTCACCTTACTGTCCAAAATCAACCTGTTTTCATCTTAAGTTTGTGATGAATGTTGCTTGCATGGACACTTGATTTAATCCAAAGTTTGAGTTAAATTGAAAGCCTAAAAAGTAATTGAAATTTTGATTTTTATGTTATGTCAAATGATATAACAATGATGCTTGAATTGGAATGAATTGCATGTAAGGTTGATGATGAAGTGTGCTAGAATATGTTATGTGGAGTGTTTTTACTAAACATACATCTGTATTTTGGACATAACGTGAACTGTGAATATCCAAATTGGATGGATTTTAATCTACAATAAACTAGAGACATATGGATACATTTTCCATGAAGTAATCGAATTTGAATTATGTCCTTAAAAGTCTTGAATTGTGGCTCGACATTTAAAATTGTGTACTGTTGTGTTATAAGAATAGTTTATACTAATTTGGTTATAACTTGCATAATACTGAACCAAAATGCATGATTTTGATGTCATTAGAAACTTAAGTAATTTTGGAACATTTGATTAGGAGAAGGTGTTGCCTAAATTCCTCATTTTCTAAGCCATAATGGTCATACAAAACTGACCTGAAAATCTATCGTGAGAAAAAAATCTGGAAAATTGGAGCTGTAAGTCGAAATTTTGGTTTCAATTTCATCTTCCTCTTTCGACCTATTTTACATATCTTTAGGGCATGAATTTGAAGAAACTCAAAGAATGAAAGTTGTATATATAGGCCTTAGCTTGACCTCTGTGAAAGTGGCTTGATAAAATAGTGACTAAAGCTTGAGTTATACTTGTTTTTCAAATACTGCCTGTGATAGACCCCTATACAGGCACCTTATGTTATCTCCTAATTTTTGGGGACTTTAGAACTCGAATTAGTCAAAGTATAAAACATGAAAAATGATTATTTTTGTCTTATTAATGCTTATGTGAAACAGCTTATCTAGAAGATATCTTGATAAGTTTATATAGTTATTTGAAGTCGTAACTTAAAGAAGGGATTGTTTTGGACGTGGTTGAGTTCAAATCTGGAAATTATGATATGTTAAAGGAATAAATGAGTTCTTTTAAAGCAAATATGATCTTTAGCACATGAATAATGTGTATAAGGTATGGATGAATGAATATTGAATAACATAGGGTATTTATGAATGAGAATTGGGTGAATGCATAAGTATATGTTGCTGGAAAAATTTTGGTGAATGTATAATACTAGGAAAAGATTAATGAATTTATGAATGATGAGTGGAAAGTGATTAGGTTTACGTAAGGCATAAACGTAATTGCAAACTAAGTCATGGACAAGTCATGATGCATAAATGAGTAAGATTTGTGTATTAAAGAAACATACCCGAGAATTTGTCATTGAGCATACATAATACATGATACATTCATAAATGTATTTATGATTGATTATTCGTATGAAAATGCACATGAGTGACATATAAATGTATGTGATTGCATATAGAGGAGCACATTGAGCAACTGCTTCCAGACATCGTTGGGACTTCACGGCAATTAACTTAAGGGAGCACTTATGAGTAACCTAAGATGGCCTCACATTAAATTATTGTTGTTTACATTCCGTATTGAATTATTATGTGAATGTGAATGTGTTGATTCCGGACAATTGATTGTCTGAGGAGCTCTATATTCAGGACTATATTAGAAGTGCTACTTGAATGTGAATATGATTAACTATGTGTTCTCAACTTATATGTTGAATGTCGGACCAAGTTCGAAGATCATTGTGAATGAGAAATGTGAATGTGAATGCAGTGTACTGAATATGATGATTGAAAATGTGAAATGCATTTATTCCATGAATGCATGAAATATAAAAGCAGATATGACTGGAGCCGCTAATGAAAAAGAGCTTAAAACTTAGACATCCATGGTAAGAGCCTATGGTTCAATTAGTATGATGGAGCTCGGTATCCACAACGGATACGGGACATTATGATAGAGCCTGGTATTCACAACAGATACAGGACAGTAAAAAAGACACTCGGTCACAACAACGTAATAAACAACTTTGAGTCTCATAAATATTACATACACACATGATATGAATAAATTGAGCAATTGCAATATTTTGAGGACTTTTATAGTATGAAAGTTGTGAATGCTTATCGACGAATATGTTCTCCATGATTGCAATGAAATGAAAAAATTGTATAGATTTTGAAATGTGACAATTGTGAACAAAGTGCATTGTGATATTACATTATGGTAATTGAGATGATGTGAATTATATGATAACATAAATTGTGTGTTGCATGATAAGAGTGAACCATCGAGGATGGTTACTCAACTGAATTCGCAAAACTTAACCAAATTGCAATGTTGACATTTTCAAGTTTGAAAGAGCAACAACTTAGCTTCTAAGACTGCTTAGAAGAGATCTTATATAGATTTTGGATAAAAGTATGGCTCAAAGATTGGTCAACTGGGATTGAAGGATTAGTTTTAAATTTTTGTTAATTCCTCATGTATGTAGCATACTTTGTAGATAGAACTGTAGACTCTGATAGGTTGATGTTATATAAACATGGATGATGATCTATAAATTATGGCTTATGAAATGAAATGAGAAAATTTTGGATTTTTGACATTGTGCTATTTATGCTTTTAATGATGATGCCATGAGAGACATTGAAAGTGAATAAGTTAGCATGCCATTTCTGCAGGCATGTGCATGAACATCCGAAGGGTGTACGTGTACGCGTCAGATGGAGTTGGGGTGCTACAGAAACCCACCTTAAAGCTGTCAAGGATATACTTAGAGTTGGCAAATGGGCTTAAGCCTAACCCAAAATCAATGGATCAGGCCTAAGCCCATTGCCACTCGTAGATATACTTATATAACTATTTAGCATATTGTCGTTAGGACTTTGGTATCCTAAAGAAACATTTTTAAAATTGGTTATTAAGATGTGTATTATTTTTGTAGACTTCTTAGATAATAAAAGCACATCTAACACTTGTCAATGTCTAGGAAATTCAATAATATAATGATCTAGTAAGAAACAAAATTCAGTTGCATTATCAATTGTGAAAGTTGAATTTATAGGGATTAAAGGTCTTTGTGTACAAATTTTATGGCTTAAGCAACAACTTAGGGACTATAGTATGGATCTTACGAATATACCCATTATGTGTGACAACACTAGTTCTATATGACTTAAAGAACCCCCTTCAGCACTATAAAAGTAAGTATATAGGATTTAAATATCATTTCATTAGAGATCATGTTTACAATTAGGATATTGAGTTAGAATTTATTGATACACTACATCAATTAACTAACAAATTCATTAAACCAATAGGAGAGGATAAATTTTGTATGATTAGGAGATAATCGAGTATGATTTATTGGAATTCTATTTGATAAGGATATCAATAAGTGCTTAAATTTGATTTTGGTTGTTGTTTATTTGATTTATTTTTAATATTAGTTTAGTAAGATATTAGAAAACTGACTCTTTTTGACATTTCTAAAAAAGGGGAGAGAAATTTAGTGATATTAGATTCAAGGAAAGTGATTATTTTCAATATTATCTTGAGAAAGTGACATTAGACTCAAGGGGAGGGATTAATTATAATGTTATTATGGTAATCCTTATAGAAAAGTTAATACGTATATAAAAATAAATTAACAAATTTTTATTTTATGATGCAAGAATTTAAGGCAAACTATTTACTTATATTGCTTTGGAATAATAAACCATATATTTTTTATTTTTTTCATTTTATCTAATTTCATAAAATTTTTTGTCATCATCAAAAAGGGGAAGAATATTGAATTAAGGAAAGTCACTATCCATGTTTTGATGATAATAAAATATAAGTACCACTAATGAGTTTGATTTTTGTGAAAGTAATATGAAAACAATAATGGTCTTATACAAATCAAGACATATCTCAGTAAGATATTAGAGAAAAGTTGGAGTTCAAGTTATTCAAATGGAGAACAAAATCATGAAAAAGGTAGAACAAACACAACAAAGTCATAAATTAATGTTTATTGTACTTCTTACTTGGTCATTTTGATATTTTAAAGGCTCATTATTTGTAAATACATCACTAGTTTAACTAATGAATCTTTTCAATCATCGAGAGGAATTAAGATTTCAATCTAAAAGAAAACCCTCTTGATTTTTAAAGCATTCTATGAAGAATCTAGAGAAGTGTTTAAGCCAATTTCATATAAGAAAATAAAGTTTAAGTGTTTTAAGGTGTTGGAATAATGAATTTAGGTGTGTTGGTTGACTAGTAGGTTAAGGTTGTCAAAACTTGTGTGTCAAGATTTCGCCTTATGAGATTTAGTATTCTAGAATTTAAAATGACTACTACCCTGACTTGAGTTTTATAAAATATGATCACGTTTTATGAATCTTAACAATTTGAAATTTTAGGTCTATTATCCTAAAAGCTAAATTATATAAGGTGTGATCTTGCTCATGAATTTTAGTATTTTAGAATTTAAGACCCAATTTCTCTTTAAATAAATAAAATAACTACTCTAAGACAAGCAAATAAAAATATATATAATTAAAACATAACTAATAAAATTATCATTTTTAGGTTGTCTCCTAAAAAGTGTAATTGTTTAACATCATTATTCTTGACGAACCTTTTCTTTTCAATCTTATATGTATTAGGGAAATGTCAAATAAATATTTACCACGCTTGAAACTAGAATCTCCTCATAAAATAATTTCAATATATATTTTTTAACTTTGAAGATCTTCTCGATACCTAAACTTTTTATTTTCACTGCACCATAAGGAAATATATTAGTGACAATAAAAGGATCAAGCTATCTAGAACGTAACTTGCCTAGCATAAGCTTTAATTGAGAACTATATAATAACACTTTCTGCCCCACCTCATATTGCTTCCTCAAGATCATATTATCATGAAACAATTTGGTTTTCTCTTGTAAGCATCTAACCTTAGTTCCTCTAACTCTTATAATTGCAATTTCTTTGCCTTTCCAACTTAACAAATCCATCTTACAACATTGCACCATCAAATAGGCTTAACGTTCAATCTCTATTGGTAAATTATTTTAAAAAAATTACAAGCTTTACCAAAAACTAATAAGGAGACATTTCTATTGGTATTTTGTAGGTTGTATGATACTCCTAAAAAGCATCGTCTAGACGTAAACTCCAATCTTTTCTTCTAGTATTCATCATTTTTTCCAAAATAGATTTTACTTCTATATTCAATTCTTTGGCTTGTCCATTCATTTGTGGATGATATACGAAGGTTACTCAATGATGCAATTCATACTTTCTAAACAAAGCCACCACCGTATTTTTAACATCCTTTTTTGTCCTTTATTTAATCGTTTCACCTAAATAAACATATTTCAAATAATTAACTAAGGCCTTCAATTTTATCCTTATAGCTTTTCTAAAGGTCTCTAAGATCTCTCTTTCATATTCCTCTTTTTTAATTTAGCCACCTACAAAGAAAGGAGGTACACATGCATTAGATGATATGGGTAAAGAAAATTAGATTTTCCTTTAGAGATGGAACTTCATTTTTCTTCTCTACTTCTTCATGTCGTTCTACCTCTATTGGGAACGAAAATCTGAATTTAATTTTGTTCCCACTTCTCAATGTCATTGCATTCATTTTCTTGTTAAAATTCACCACTTTTACAAAGGTAATTTTCCCGATGTTTACTCTTCTAATTTACTAAGAGGTGGCTAATTGAGTTACATGATTTCCTATGTTCTAAAGGTTTGCTTTTGTTTCCTATTGAAATAGTTAAGTATTAGTAGCAAGTGCCTTAACAATTTTTTCCAAAGACATACCTGAATTTGAAGATTGAGATTGAGCAAGTGTAGGTACTTAAGGTTGGCTATTGAAATTGTGACATTAGTACCTTTATTATGCTACTTGATTTCATAGCTAAAGTTTAGGTGATCTCTCCATCCTAGATTATAATGATTGGAATAAGGGTCATATTTCTGTTGAGATTGACCAGTAAATCCCCCTATTATGCTATCTTTTTGAAGGGATCTTGTTGTAATGTAGGAAACATATTCGTAAGATGCCTAAGGAATAAGCATATTCTGAACACTCATGCCGATTATAATTGTTCAATAACCATTTAATAAACTAAAGCAATCAAATATGAAATTTGGTCCTCAAGGTTAATATTACTTACCTCATTCAAGTGCTTAACAGCTTCATCCATCCTTGTCCCAAATTGCTAAGAATTTTTATCCGTGTTTAAAATTAATTGCCTAGTTGCTCTTTGTATTTTGTTTACCAAAGCTCCTCCACTAGCTGCATATACCATAATTCTATCCATTGGCAATGTCCCTTCATAAATTACTAAAGCAAAATCTAGTCAAGAATCTAATAGTGTGGGCAGTTAGCACATAACTCTTTAAACCTCTCCCGATATTCATACAATGTTTTTCCATGAATTGTCTTATAATACATATCTTCTTTCTAATATTGGCTACTCGTGATGTAGGAAAGAGCTTCTCCAGTAATACTCTTTTCATCTCATTCCTTATTTTCACTAAGCCAGAGGGAAGAAAATAAAGTCAATCCTTAACCTTATCTTTTATTAAGAATAAAAAGGTTCTAAGATTAATTTTCTCTTTCGTTACTCCTTATGGCTTCATTCCAAAGTAGAAAACATGAAATTCTTTTAAGTGTTTGTGCATATTCACCTACAAAACCACGAAAAATAGAGAGTAAATGAATTAAACCAGATTTTAATTTAAAATCTGCCTCAACATTTGGAAATCTTATACATAAATGTTGTTAACTCAAATTTAGTGTCATTAACTCCCTCAACATCTTAGTGTTAGGATTTGCCATCTTTTCTTCATCTTCTTGGAAATTATAATCTTCATCAATTGTTAGATCTATCGTAATGTTCACCTTTGAAGGTTAATGAATTTTTCCTTACTTAGTCTCTTTCATTAAACAACGCATTATCTTCTCAATTTTTTGATTATATTGCAATTTAATTTTATGCAAAGAACGAGTCATACAAGACAAGAAATTAGCACTAAACTAAAAAATAACATAAAGAAACTAAAATAATTTCTCGATAATAATGCCAAAATTTTGATTAGGTTATCAAAGCCCACAAAAATTAATTATGATCCATCAACTTCTTGTAGTGGTTATGGAATCAAGTTGAATCCTAAAAGAGCAAAAAACTAGTTTTTTAATTTGAACTAAGAAAACAAAGTGTTGGTTTCTGATTAATTAACTAATGAATTAAAACCAACAAAGAATCAAAATAAATCAATTGAATATAAAAAGTGTGAAATTAAATTTTAATTAACTCTGATTCAAGGCAAATATCCCATATAATTATAACATTAATCATTGTTTTAAAAAGAATAATCTACACAATTCGAGCAATTAGTCTAAAACCTATTAGGATAGTCATAATAAGTCTTAAATTTTTCTAAATTAATATATTCAAACCTAACATTTAAGCCAAGACTTACCTAAATTGATTAGGTATAATAACATTTCATATCAATTAAATGATAGCAATAAGCTTAATGGAAAAGACTAAATCCTAAATTAAATAATTGAGTTAGGTACAACTATTAAAGTTAGTTTTCTTGTTTCTCATCAGTTAAATATGAAGATTCATAAATAATGACAATTACAGATCACTAAATTCATGGACAGTTATAGAATAATTAATATTAAATTAATTTTTCAAATCAACCCCTATTAATTATTTATGAAATATAATAACACAAAAAATATATATTTAAATTAAAACAAAAACTAGGTTTAGAATAAAACTTCAAAAGGTTACAACTAGAATTTTGAATCCCTTACATATTTGAAATTAGTCATTCTTGGTTTTAGTTCCAATAAAAATAGAAGAAAAGGTGAAAGATGAGAAAATCCAAAGAAAACGAAAGAGAATGATGGAGAAGGTGTATGTCATGCTTTGCCCTCTCTTTCCTACTCAAAAACTGACTTCCTTATATCTTGTAGAGATTTCCTTCTAAATAAATCCAAATCCTACATAATAGGGATGGGAATAAGTTTTCTAATTAAATTGAAACTCTTGGGGTGAATCTAAAATTGAGCGTGATCTCACCTTATCCACTATAATAATATATCCACATTTTCCAAAGTTTTTATTTTAACCAATTTTACTCTAATTTGATTCAATCTCCACTTGTCATCTTCTAAAACAAAATAACTATAAATATCACCATTTAAGCACCAAAATTAATCTAAAACAAAAGACATAGATACAATTAACATAAACAAATAACATGTTATCATCCAACCAGATAAAGAATATGAATTAGAGGGGGATACCCATACAAAATTTCAAAAGAGGACACTGGATAACATAATGATTAGTAGTATTGTACCTACATTTTACCAAAGATAACCAACAACACCATTGGTGAGGACAATTACTAATCATGCATCTTAAGTGGGTTTCTACAATACGATTAAAAACTTTAGTTTGGCCACTTGATTATGGATAGTAAATTGTTGAATGGTTAGAGGAGATGCCTTGGAGTCAAAAAAATTCTATCCAAAATGTACTAATAAAGATAAGGTCCTAGTTGGACTCAATTACGGATTTCTGACGACATTCTCCATAGGGCCCTCTGTAGGGATAACAAAATTTGAACACATGACATTCCCCCTTGAGTAAATGCTTCATTTTTCTTTTCGATTCAACTTATTCAGATCTCCACTTTTTTTTTGCTCGGCTAGTCCTTGATCACTCACCATCCTCATGGCATACCATAGGACTTGTAAATGTAACTAATATTAACATGTGCTACTTTAGCTATCGCATAGGGGTGTGATAATAGAATAAAATGTCCATATTTACTAAGATAATCAACAATAGTTAGTATAGCAATGTATCCATCTAACTTAGGTAATCCTTTCACAAAGTTCAAACTAAAATTAGTCTAAACTTTATCTGGAATAGGTAATGGTTAGAGCTTATCGGGGATAGCAAAGGCTTCATATTAATTGTGTTAACAAACTATTCACTCTCACAAATTCCCTTACATTTGTTTGCATTTTTTACTAGAAAAAGTATAGTTGCACCTTTTTGTATGTTCAATTAACCCTCTAGTAGAACCATGAAATATTGAGACATATGGGTCCTAAACTCCATATAACCCACCATTAGCCTTACTTTAATTTAAAGAGAGCCATTAAACCATAAACAAGCAAATTTCAAGTGAATTATATGTTTAAATTTATATGTCAACTCTTTTAAAGCTACATAAGCTTGCCAAATTCTTTGAATTTTCCGTAATAAATTATGTGAGTATTGAAAACAATAATAGTGCATAAATCAACATTAAACATTCAAAATAGAGCATTTTTAGCTCTATCCCTTTTTGTATGTGATTTCAAAATCAAATCATAAAAGCATTGATCACCACGTATATTGAAAGGGAGTTATAATATTTTATTCAAGAAAAATACCTCGTGATCTTATAGTTAGTTTAAACAATAAAATATTTATCAACAATATAATAAAAACCATTACCTAATAGCCATAATCAAGGCTAGCAGTTCTTTCTCATAAGTAGATAAATGAATCTATCTAGAAAGGTTTTACTAATATAAGTTAGAGGATGGACCTCCTAAATAAGAACTTCCCTAGTGCCCTTACTTGAAGCATTAGCCTCAATCACTAAAGGTTTGTTGAAATCTAGAAGGCCAAGAACTGATGTATTCTTAAGTGCTTCCTTAAGTTGATTAAAAGTTGAAGTAGCCTACTTTGACTAATAAAAAAGAATTTTACATATAAATTAAGTTAAAGGTTTGCTAACGTAATCATACCATTAATAACTCTTTTATAGTAAGCTGTTAACCAAAGGAAACTTCTTAGTTGTTGCATTGTTTGAGGCAATGGACACTACACTCAATTTCAATCTTTTTAGGATCAGTTTAAACTTCTTTTGCACTAACGATGTGCCCTAAGTATTCCACTTGTCAAGTAGTAAATGAACACTTATATTGCTTAAAAATAATTAATGATATTTGAGCTCTTGTAATACTTTTCTAAGGTGACATATATAATGTTCCCAACTTTTGTTATAAATGGGAATGTCGTCAAAGAATATTAGAACTGATTTTCACCTATAAAACTTGGATACTAAATTCATCAATTTTTGGAAAGCTATTCGTGCGTTGGTTAATCCAAATGTAATTATTAGGGCCTATATTAACCTTAATGATGTATAATGCATATTATCTACATACATTTGTATTTGATGATGACTAACTCTTATTTAATATTTTCAGCCACATATATCTTATCTAACAACTTATTTAATTATCAATGGTATAGGTAATTTCCTTGATGGTACTCTTATATAAGGATTTATAATTAATAAAAAATCTATGATCAGTCTTTTTTTCTTAACTGAAATTATAAGAGAAGCAAAAGAGCTTATACTTTCCTGAATTATTCTTTGTTGTAACACCTCCTCTACCAACACTTGTATTGTTTATTTCTATACTCTAGCATACCTATATGGTCTCAAGTTCTCTGTCTCATCCCCCTACTTCAAATTAGTTTGATCATTATGAAGTCTTGAAGGTAGTAAACCACGTAACTCTTAAATTATATCTTGAGATTCTTCTAATATTGATGTAATATACCTATTTGTTCACCAAATAAATGTTTTAGCTAATTTAGTTCCACATCCCTAAGGCTTGTACATATAGCATCAATCATTGCAAATAGTCCATCTTGCTATAATAATAAAAAAACATATCGAGTAGATCAATCTAGTGTCTGCTGAGGAAGGAACAAAAAGATTATGCCCTAAAACCGGGTAGATCTTGCAATATTTAAGCTAAATATGTTTCCTGTGTGCTTGGATCTCACTGAGCTTCCACTAGAAAGACCAACTGAGACTCAATCCTCCGCCACCTCCGTCGCCTTGCTTCCCCGATCGAAAAGCTTCTAAAATCTATCGCGAAAGGTTTAGTTGGTTTTACCCTAATTGTGTAACGACTCCGTCTCTGTGGCTTCAACGCTATTGTTTTGGAACTATGCTTTAAGAATGCCATCGTATTGTCTTTTGTGTAAGTGAGCCATGAAGGAGACTCACGTGAGTGAGAACCTCATGTAACATCTATTCTTTAATGAAATTTAATTTCTCCAAAAAAAAATAGCATATCGCATTGTTCCATAATTTTTTCCTTTCATTTTAGGAAATATCTTATATTTTCCACTTGTTAGCTCTATGTTATGTCTCTTACAATCAAACCTCATTAGACCTTATTATAATTACAATCAATGTCATTGATAACCATTGCACACTCAAAACTATATCACTTCCCCTAATTTTATTGATCAGAGCATTTGTGATAAATTCATGACCATTTATCATCCATTTAAACTCCCTACATCTATCATGACATTTAATATGTACACCACCTCTCACCAAAATAACTAATGGATCAATCTCCTCAATCACATTTTATTCTTTATTCATTTTTTTTAATCTATGAAGTTATATGCATCACCTATATCCATTATAATATTAATTAATCATTCCCTAATTATACTTTCCTAGGACTTTCATTTGTTGAATTTAGAAGAAATGGTACCTATCATAGTGTAAGGCTGCAAATTACTCCAAGTCTTGAATTTTTCCTCATCCTACTCCTTTCCTTCACCTAGCATACAAATATATATCATTCTTTTCTTACATTGTGTCCAAGGCTGTACATATCATTGTAGTAGAAACAAAGTCCTTTGACCATCCTTTTATCCAATTCCTTACTCCTAGTAGTCTTTGCAATTTATTGCTCACAGTTCTTGACCTTTGCTATCAATGTAGGTTTAGAATGTAGGTTTAGGTAAACTTCATGTAGAATACCTATGACGTCGTATTGGCCTCCCTATAGCTTCATAGCCTCTTCCTCCACCTCTGTCATAGTTGTAACACCTCTAAATCCCATCATTTCATGCTTCGTTGCTAGGTCATAAGATTGTTGTAAACTTCTAGGAACCAAAATCTTTACCAAATACTCAATCTCTATTTTTTATCCCTTTTAAAAGTATACCCACAAAGTATAGTTCTTGCATTACCAATTTAAGTAACAAAAGATTAAATCTTGCACTGTACTTTTTAACTGATCCTTTTTGTCTTAGTTCTTTTAGCTCTCTAATTAGATTCTTGAACATTGTTTCTGCAAATCTCTCCTCCAAGGCTAATAAGTATTCTCCCTAGGTAGGATCCTCCACTGTTAATATGTTTCTCATGTAAAGTTGATGCTAAGGTAATGTTTCTCCTTCAAAATACATCATAGCAATTCCAACCTTCATCTCCAGTGGTGTCCTCGCCAAATAAAAGAATTAGTGACATTTATAATCTCAATTCTTCAATCTTTCTCTCTTAAGCACTGAAAACTCTATCTTGGAAGATTTGTAGGCATATGATATTGATAATAGCTATAAGTTCCTCCACCTTCATTCTTAAGTACCCTCCTGTCATTGCTAACTTTACCTTCGGTTTTTTAACCACTTTAAAGCAAAAGTTGTCATTCACTCATTTAAGTTTCGCAACTCTTGTTCATATCCCATTTTCAATTCTTGTATTTGGTTTTCATGTTTTTCTCAATTCGCCTTAAATCATGAAAGCGTGTGCTTTCTACCATTATTCCAATGATTTTGCGGCTCTAGTACCAAATTTTTATGTTTCTTTTAGTAAGAACCTTAATTCTATAGTAAATTGGAAATTTTAGGGGAAGAAGATGAAAAGAAAGAAGAAAGAAATTGAGAATGTAGTTAATTGGTTAATCTTGTTTGTTCCTGTTACATCCATTTTCAATTCGTTAGTTAACCATTACATGAGAACTACGCCACTTCCTTCTCCCGAGCAATGTTACTATCCCCTATTGGTCGTCTTCCTTCTCATTCTTTGCATTTTCATTTCTTCCATAACAAAGTATGCCAATCCGAGAAGATGAGGAAGATTAATTCCACATATAAATGGATTTTCTTTCGACCATAGCGCTTTTCATTGCATTGCTATGTTTTGTTTAATTCCAAAGATACTGCAAAATTTGCCCTCGGTTTTACTTCTACATGGATCAATAACAAGCTTAAATGTGCATGTTTCATTTTGATTCTCATAACATATAAATTTTTCTTGCAGTGGGACAGAGAATGACACAAGGAGCTGCAGCATCGGTATTGGATGGTCAGTATGACTTCATATTCATTCACGTATCTTTCTCCTTGGCGGAATTATTGACTAGCGATTACTGAGTAGTTTCGATGGAATGTCATTACAGATCCGCCACTCTAGTACTACAGTAATTTCGTAACAAACGTAATATTTGACGTATATCAGCTGCAGGGTTAAACTAGCCTTAAAAGATCTACGAGTTGCAAGCAAACCTAAGCTAGACAATTTTCCACTCACTAGCCTTTTCTAAGGAGTTTCACTCCTGTTTCTTGATGCCTTATTGGCAGTCATCTAGTAGGCGATGGGTATAGCTTAAACTATCACTTCTTTTATTTTTCTTGGCACTCGACCAACCTGTAAAGTGGAGCACATGTTATGACATTAAGCTACAAACTGATAATGGAGCTTTAAGATCGACTCAAATTGGGATAGGAAGGAACGTAGTCTTAATCGAGTAAGGAATCGTCTTTAGGGCGTAAATAGCCACTTTACAGGCTTTCAGTTTTCGTTAATCCCTACTATTTACCAAGCACGGGGCAAAAAAAAAGGAAAAAAGAACCTTTGGACACCGAAACTTTAGTTTGAGGAATCTGGCCATTTCTTTGTATGATTGAGTACTAATTAAAGAACCGGCAGCCATCACGAGTTTACTTTTTGTGTCCGATGGGACTTGGGAGTGCGTTTTTCTTTTTTTTTTACTCGCTTTTGTGTAAAAGGTGATGTCCTCGTTAATTTGTCGTATATATTAATTAATTAATTTTTAGTTAAAAGAGCAGGACTTACGTAATTATTATTAATTTAAATTATTATTGAAAACTCTTGGAAATGCACGAGGAGTCCATTAAGTCGGAGACTTGCAGGGCTTGATACTTTAAAAGTCTCTTTTCTCATCCCCTACTGATCAGCCATTGAAGGCTTAGGATTGCTAATATTTCTTTTGGTCACGAGGGACGACGGTGAAAAGCGGCAAACCCTAATTTAACACGCGTTTCTTAGATTTGCATTTGCAGCACCACAAAGCACAGAGCCACTTTTTGTGTTTTGAGTCTTTTGACCAGTATTTGGTTACGTAAATCTCTAGTAAAACCACGTGATCTCATCCGGCGCATGTCTAGCTAGAGATCTCGAGGTAGGTGCGGAAAAGATTTAATCACGATTAATTATTTAAAACCCCAGTGGAGATTCCATGAACAGGATTCAAAATTTCAGATTATGAGAGCTTTTAGAAAGCAGAGTAGTTCTACTTTCGAGCGTTTAAATAATACTTCAAATGGTACTACAAATCCGATTCTGCCAATTAATTTCAGGATACTTTATTGTTTGGTATCTTAATATTGTCCCTGATTAAAAAATTAAATACCAGTTGTGAATATATCTCATATTAACTTTTATTTATTAAATATATTATATTTAATTTAAATTTTCTTAAACTTTATAACCAAGTATAACTTACTTAAAGCATCTTTTTTCTCTTTAACAATTTTGTTATGCGTGCCTCTTTAAGTTCTCAAATATGTTAGAAATAGATATAAATTATAATCTTAAACTATAATTAAATAAATTAAACTCATTTAATTTATCTATAATTCTATAATTAAATAATTTATATCAATAGATCAAGATTATAATCTAATAACTACCTAAATATTTAAAAATATCAAAGCGTTTTTCACTTTTCGTGTATAATTTTCTGTATAATTAAATACTTTTATCATATAATATTTTCACAAAGCATGGAATTAATGTCTAGCCTATTTGAGTCCAATAATATTAGTTCTCTACTATTAGGAATTGATTCAATTAATATCATTTCAAAATTATTTTTAAAGTGTCATTTCATTTTGGTTAAAGATTTTATTAAATAATACTAATAGAGAATAACATAATATTCTTTCTAATTATTTTAAGGTGATAGTCATATACTGATCACTCAAATATCTTCATATAGTTCATGTTATATCTAATGACTACTGTCAAAACTACACTTGACTAGAATATGCCGTAAATAATATCAAAGCATAACAATTCTTATATGAGATACATTAGTAATCTCAAATCAAATTATTATTTATGTAATCTTTATAATGAGAAATTTCACAGATATACAAATAATGTTTTAAATAAAATTCATATGTTGAGTCATATCGGTGAACTTGTTTTCTAACAAATACGTTTGTTTAAATATCTTCATATTTTATTATATAAGATTGATTATTTCCTTTATGAAGAAAAACGTAAGTTTGATAATCTTTTCATGTTTTATTTATGTCTAATTGATTAAAATCAATTTAAAGATAATATATAAATGCAATATAAATCTTATAACTATGATCTCATCATAATTTCATTTGTAATATGTATTTATCATATAAGTTTATGGAATGCTACAGGGAATGAAAATGAGATTTACATATGATTTTTATTGATTTGGAGAAGGCATATGATAAGGTTCCTAGGAAATCTTATGGAGGTGATTGGAAGCAAAGGAAATTCCTATGACCTATATATGCGTTACTAGAGATATGTATGAAGGAGCATTGACTAGCATAAGGACGATAAGGGGCAACACGGAAGCATTTCCTATTGGTATTGGCCTATATCAAGACTCCGCTCTAAGCCTTGTTTTGTTCGCATCAGTGCTAGATGAGCTTACCAAACATATTCAAGATTAGATACCTTGGTATATGTTATTTGCTAACGATATTATCCTGGTAGATGAGACCAGAGCGGGGTTCAATTTCAAGTTAGAATGTTGGAGAGAGACGTTAGAGTCGAAAAATTCTAGAATGAGCAAGACTAAAACAGAGTATTTAAAATGCAACTTTTCGGGAAGCTAAATGGTTCATGAGGCGGCGATAGTAATTGGGTCTGACATTATACCAAAAAAACACAGTTTTAAATACCTCAGGTCCATCATCCAGAGAGATGGTAATATCGATGACGATATAGTCCATCGTATCAAATCTGGGTGGGGCAAATAGCATACCGCATCAGGGGTCTTATACAATAAAAAGATTCCTTTAAAGCTTAAAGGTAAGTTTTACAAAATGGTGATTCGGTCAATCATGCTTTATAGGGCAGAATGTTAGCCCACTAAATGTTGTTATACAAGACAGTTATTAGTAGCAAAGATGCATATGCTTTGGTGGATGTGTAACATTACTAGACGAGATAAGGAGTGCCTTTACTATGGAAGCGGCCAGAAATAGAAAATTTTAGCGAAATAGGACAAGGGTAAGGGAAACCCTTTAAAGTATATCAAAACAGTCGAGTAAGTGTATTAGGAGTTGTTTACTGTAACACTCGCACAACGTATTTACCGCGTAGATAGTCTTATCTATCTTTTCTAATTGCGAGTTATAGACCAGTTATTCTGTCATACTACTTGTCTTTTCAGCACAGGTGTAGGGGAAAGGTCTAGCAAAGATGTCAGAAACCATAGGATTGTCATACACATAAGGTTGCACTGCAAGAAATTCTAACCCAAGTAGAGATGAGCATAGTCGTTCTGTTGTTAGGTATTTTACAGAGCTGGGCTCCATACAAAGTATATCTTTTTGTTTCTATTTCCTTTCTATTTTTATTTATTTTTTTATTCATATACGTATTTATTTTCATGTCATAACATATTTATTTTCATTTAATTTATCTCATCTTTTAATATATTCAGTTTTACCTCTTACCTTTTTTACTTGCATCACTTTTTCATTATCACATTTGCATGTCAGTCTACCGAAAACAGTCTCTCACTATGTAAGGTAAGGTTGCGTACTATCAGACCTCCACAAACCCCGCTTTATTGCGAGATTTCAGACTGAGTGATGATGATGATAATGATAGTGTAAATATGTATAAGATAAAGAATATTTTTAAATAATTATGTTTCTAAACTATGAACAACCAATTGGTTGTAAAATGTAAACCAAAAATACTATATCCTAATGATAATGTCCATAAAAGGTAGCTTTTGATGGAATTGTACAGTCACAGGTTGCGTTGTCAACTTGAAAAGTGTGTTCCAACTGGAGCTCGAGGTGGTAGCTGTTGAAGACGATCTTGATGTGACATGTAAAAGAGATTATGAAACTTTCGTAGGCTCGCAATATTGTTGTAATAGAGTATACGTGGCTGATGAGTATGTTATTCAGATCGGTTTATTGTCAGCAAGATTAATGTGAGGATTTATCATTTTGGTAGATTTGCGATAAATTAAAACTTTTAACACTTGCTGATTTTTATTATTATCTTGATTAGTATTATAACATTTAAAATACAATTTAGAGGGTGTTTGATTAGTTGGTCTGAGAAGAAAGAAAGAGTAAGAAATGAAAAAAGATGGTTGATAATATATTATGGTTAGATTAATATTGTATTTTTATATCCTCTTTAAAGCAATACTCTGTACCTCCCAATATAACGCGGAATGGAAGTCATATTTATTTCCTTTTTTTACTATATTTATTATAATTTTTATCACCTCCAAGTAAACCAAGCACACCCTTATTCAAAAATAACAACTTTACAAAAGTTAAAGAACATCTATAGTAAAGTAGCTGATAAAATAGTAATTCTTAAACTAAAATTTAGTAAACATTGAGTTTAATTTAATGGTGAAACTTTAATGTTAGTTTTATTTTATAGGTTAAATTAGTTTAAATATCTTTTAATTACAAAGAAAATATCAAATATATTTCAACCTTTATATAAAATTACATATCATAATTTATGAAAAAAAATTATGACTCGTACTTTGTTGTGAAGTTTGATCCTTTTTTGATGTCTCTCTCATCGTTTCTTAAATTAGCTAGTCCCATATGTGTATGGCCTCGAACAATATTCATAGAATGAGTTAAGAAAAATCTACAACTATTATAGAGAGGTTTAGGCAATAAGTGTTAACTCTTTTAAAGTTTAAGCCTATTTAGAAATATTTTAGATATTTATTAATTTAATTTAAATAAAAAAACTTTTAATTAAATTTTGATTAAAATTACAATTAATTATATTTAAATACCAATTATGTACAAATAAAATATAATATCTGATATTGATTTTTGTTTATTAAATATATTATATTTTTGTGAGTTATTCCTCATATTCTTAAATATGTTGTTATAAATTATAACTTTAAATCATATTTAGAATTAGATAGTTTATCTATAATTCTCTAAGTGCATAATTTATAACAATAGATCGAGATTTGTATCTAATAGTGTTTTATAACCACTTAAATATTTAGAAATATCAAAGTGATTTTGACTTTTTCATATATAAATTTTCTATACAATTAGATCTTTTTATCATATAATATTCGACTTAGAGCATGAAATTAATGCCTATTTTATTTGAATTTAATAATGTTAGTTCTCTACCATTAATAATTGATTCAATTGATAACATTTGAAAATTATTTTTAAAGTGTCATTTCACATTGGTTAAAAATTTTCCTAAATAGTACAAATCAAGAACAACAAAGTATTATTCCTAATTACTTTAAAATGATGAATCTTATATTGATCACTTAATTATCTTCATATAGTTCATATTATATCTAATGACTACTAACGGAAACTACCATCGACTAAAATATGTCGTACGTAGTATTAAAACATAACAATTTTTATATGAAATACATTAGCAATCTCAAGTTAAAAGATCATTTATGCAATTTTTACAATGGAAATTTTTATAGATATGTAAGTAATGTTTCAAATGAAATTCTCATGTTGGGTCAGATAAGTGAATTTTTTCTCTAATAAACAATTGCACTTTTATTTAAGTATCTTCATAAAAAAATATAAATGTGGTAATCTTTATATGTTCTATTATTATTCAATCTTAATAGAACAATGATATAAATGCAAATCTTATAATTATGATTTCATAATAGAACAATGATATAAATGAAAATCTTATAATTATGATTTCATATGTAATATGTATTTGTCTTATAAACTTTATCATATATATAGAAAATGTTTTTAAATAATGATTTTATTAAACTATAACAAATCTATTGATTTTAAAACATAAACCAGTAGCGCAATACTAATTTCCACAGGAGGTGGGTTTGGAGGTAACCGTGTAATCGTAATCAGAGGCTACATCGTCAACTTGACAGGCGCATTCAAATTGGAGCTCAAGATGGTGGCCGAAGAAGATCTCAATGTGACGTGTAAGAGCAATTACGAAACTTTCGAAGACTCGCAATATTGTTGTAATGAAGTTTATGTGGCTGATGAGTATGTTACGTGGATGGGGTCTATTGTCAGCAAGATTAACGCGAGAATTTATCTTTTTGCGTAGATTTGTGATAAATTAAAATTTTTAACACTTTATTGATTTTTATTATTATTTTGATTAACGTTGTAACATGTAAAATACAATTTATTCAAAAAATAAATTTAGAAAAGTTATAAAAACATCTTATAGTAAAGTAGCTGATTAAATAGTAATACTTAAACTAAAATTTAGTAAATATTGAGTTTAATTTAATGGAACATTAATTTTAGTTTTATTTTATTAGATTGTTTTAAATATCTTGAATTACGAACAAAATATTAAATATATTTCATAATATTACATATCATAATTTATGAAACTGAAAATGTATTTATTTTATTGGTTTAAAGAAAAGAAAAGACCATCAATTTAATCAGTAAGCAAATAAATAAAATATGTATTCTTATAAAATAAATTGAAAATTTACCTATAATCAGTTATGTTATTTATTACAGATATTAGAACAATTAAACATATACAATTTTGATATTTTAATTGGGAAATATTATTTAATAATCAAACAATAATGATTCATTTATTATTGTTTAATTATAATAATTTTCTAAAAGTACATATTTATCTTTTTATATAAGATTAATAAATTTGTTCATATCTCTCAATATAAGTATGAATTCTGTTTAAAATGAGACTCGTTATTTTCTTTTTAGGGATGACAGTCAAAATAATTTTAATCAATATATCTTTCATAATTCAATTCTTGCTCTTATCTCAAAGAATATAATATAATTAATCAACTTCTTGTTTTTATTGAACTCTTTTGTTGAAAATTATTTCTACTAGCTAGTTCTTAATACAACATGCCCGCAGCTTATTTAATAAAGTTTCAAAATCTTTTCTTAAACTTTCTCTATGGTTTGTGATTGTACCGACTAATATTCCAAACTTTCAATTCTAAATTTATATTAGTCACAATATCTAATTTATAAAAGTCAATATAAAATTCAGTTAAATTTTATTTCCTAAGTATTTATTTATTTATTTAGTTTTTCTTTCTTTTTTTTCTTCTTCTTCTTCTTATGGGTCATTTGAAAATAACTTCTCTCCTAACTAAAAGTAAGATTGCATATTAGTAGACTTTTTACGAGGTGTGTGAACTAAATTTTTGCTTTGTTCATGTTTTTCCCAAAAAAGGAAACTAAAAGCGTTTTCCTTTTAAATTTTGAGGTGCAGTAGTTAATAGTTACAAGCTTTGTTTGAGAGAGCGGTGGCGGTTAATAATCTGCTGAAATCAATATGTTGAAATGATAAAATAAATGCTTATGTGTTTGGGATTGTTATTTTGGTAACTGCTAAAACGTGAAAATAGGTGTTTCACAATATAGTTACGGTTGCTGAAAATAAATAAAATAACTAAAACTTATTGATTTAATAAACTATTAATTGTTATATAAACAATTAAAAATATATTATTAGTCATATAAATTTAAAATTATAAATAATAAAATATATAATATATTCATCGTTATCTTTTACCTGATATGTGCTTATTTATATTATTGATTTGCTTTCTATTAGCTGAGGGTATAATAGAAAATAATAATTGTCAGAAGATTATTAATAGAAAGTAGAATTTATACCGCAGAAATACTTTCGTACTGTAACTTTCTCTCTACTCATTGATTTTTCGGTGATACCGTACTTTTTTCTAATATTCGATTGTTTGCCCGTAGATTTAAATATGCGACTATGTTTAGAGGGTATAATAAATAAATATTTATTTCGACCATATGATCGATCTAAACACAGTTATAGTAACCAGTGCCCTTTATGCTCTCATATCATCAAGAGGAATGATGTATGCTTTTCACGTTTCTCATTGATAAAAGGAGTTGGATTCGTAGTAAAAGGGTGTGAGCTTACCGCAAGCGTCATCGCCGGAAGTCGCTACTCACTAGCTAGTTTTCAATTTTGATGTCTTTCATATTAATGAGGCTAAAGTTACCTCCAAAGCTGCTTTTAACTTGACTTGAATTGGGAGGTGGTCATAGGTGTTTATTAAGAATAAACACTTATATACTTAAGATTGTTATTTTGATAATTGTTAAAACATAAAATAAGTGTTTAATAAGTAAGGTTGTGGTTAATGAAAAGAAAAGAAAAGGCTAAAAAATTTATTAATTTAATAAATTATTATTATTATATAAATAATTAAAAATAAATTATTAGTTATATAAATTTAAAATTATATATAATAAAATATTAAATTAAAATAAGAAAATATAAATAAAATAAATTTAGTAAATAAAATATTTCATAAAAATATATTATTAGTCATAATAATTAAGGATATAATGAAAAATAATACTTATAGTGAAGGTTATTAATAGAAAGCAAAATTTCTAATACAGAAGCTTTTTCTTATCGCAACTCTTTTTCTATTTATTAATTTATGCGATGGTAATGTAATTTTCTCCAACTTCCAGTTGGTCACTGTAACTTTAAATATATGATTATATTTGAAAATTATAGTAAATAAATACTTATCTATGGCACACTCCCCGTTATCATGTTACCTGTTGTGCCGTCGGAAATTCTTCCTTGAAATAAATTTCGTATCGAATGTATAGAGTATAACACAACCCATTTCCTTTTGGCACGGAGAATTCCCTTCTGGGACAAAGATTCAGCATTGATTCATCCCACTACCACAAGGATATGGTTCGCAATTAAAAATGATGACATTGAGGCCACTATCTGCCCTATTGAAAAATCCGTCCTTATTATAAGCAATTTATTTATCTAAGATATAATTAGTTTAGATACAGTTTATTGATAAAGTTTTTTTAATGTTTGTAATAAATATATAGTGATTTATGATATTCATTTTACCTTTGAGAGATAGCAATATCGTTAAAACAATAAACGAAACATTCTGTCAATAAGAATTAATTTATATAAATAATATTTAAATAATTTAGTTGAGGATTTGAAATTAGAATCTTTTAAATTTATTTTTTAACTTATTAAGTCAATAACAGAATATGAGAAATTTATTGGTTAGACAACAATCACTTAATTAAATTTGCAACTTATTCAGTACATGATTTATTGGTAGTTACGTTCTTGTAAAAATCTATTAAATACATTTAAAAAAGTTAACGATTATAGATTTGTCTTTATAAGAAAAAGTATGAAAATAAAATGGTAATATGCATTACAACTTAGATCTTTTATTTCTTTGTTTATAATAATAAAAATTGTAATTATAAATTTACACAATAAACTAAAATTAAATGACACATTTAATTTGATTTAATATATATTTATAAGTTTGATATAGTTTCACTTTCGATATACTATTCTTAATTAAGTCATCAAATTGGAAAACAAGTTTATGATTACCGCTTAATTTTGAAACCTTTAGATTGATAAACTCAATTTTCAAAATGGTTCATGCATGGAGTATCTTTCAACAGAGACCACCAAGTTTCACCATCATATCAAATATCAGATGGTTATGTGATTGGCTTGTTAAGTCAAAGCGGGTGATTGGGGGGGTAGGAAAATACAAAGCAAAAATGAAAATGGTGGAAGCCCACAGAACCTTATCTTAACTTATCCAACCAAAAACAAAACACCCACGTCCATATATACACACCACCCATCCCCCACCACGCCACCATCGAAGGTGATTATGCAAGCAGAGCTCCCGTTTTAATACTAAACAAAAATATCCTCTCTCTCTCTCTCAGTGGACCAGAAAAATAATAGGAGATGCTCTTACCCCACATGCCACCTTCTGTGCTCTCTCAGCGAACATTACAACCCATAACGCTTTTCCTTTCCTCTCTCCCCTTAATAAACAATATTCCACCCCATAACACCCTCTGCCAATAAAATATATCCTTACTTTAAAGGTTCTTTATATATCTTTTTTGTATATTTTACAAAATTCGTGGGTAAATTAGCCTAAGTTTTTTTTTACTTTATTAATATAATAAAATAACTATTGAGTAAAGTCGGCAAGCATGTATGAAACAATCTAAGAAGTCATCCCTTGTGTATCTTCCGATCAAATTTAAACTAATGTGAATAACAAAAGTTTTTAATTATTAGACCAAAATTAAAAAAAGATATATGCTATAAGGTTGAAGTGACAATTGTTTTATAATAAAGAACTTATATACGTAATATATAAGTGTGGGCATACTATACACAACTAGAAGTAGGCAACAACATAAACGACAAATCAATAATCCGAGAAATGTTTATGTGCTGCTGAGCAGACAAAATTAGTTTGACTGGATTCCGCCGACTTAAATAATGAAAAAGGCAAGAGGATTGGGTTGGATGAGATATTAAATTCCTCGAAATTCCTCCGGCACTTTCATCTCATGTGCATTTGTCCTTTAAAAATCTTCTTTAAACTTGGACGGCTCAAAGGTGTTACTTAAGTTTTTGACCAATTACCCAGACATGGATGTTTTTATACTTATGATATAGCAAACGGATCGTAATTTCTATTGCGTGTAATTGTATAAAAATAAACAAGTTGATATAAGATATTAGTCCCTATGCTTTGCAAGATTAATGACGTCACTAAAAAGTAAAAACCAGACATAAATATTTATAAGAAGATAAAATTAAATTTCTTATCCATTAAAAAATAATGCATCTTCAAAAAGATTAAATCATAACCATTCATGTACTATCAATCAAATACCACTTCCTACTACCGCGGAGCAGGTGAACATTACCCAAATTACGGGACACGCAATTGGATAACAGATCATGCAAGCGAATAAGAAGATGCCACGTATATCCCTTTTCTCTGTATATATCTATATAGAGTAATCACTGACCACCAAATACTACTATAGAGTAATAACTAATAAGACTGAGTATAAGAGAGAATGTATTCATCTTGAATTAATTATAAATTGTATGCTTCAAGTTATCTTTCCCAAATAACTGACTCGAGAATCTCGACGAAGCAAAGAGTCTTCGAAAACGCGTCACTTCTCTTTCGCTCTTTATCTCAGTCGCTCCTCGGAGAAGAGAATATGGCTGGCACCTGCGGCGGCGCGGGAGAGATCATGCTTTTCGGAGTGAGAGTTGTGGTTGATTCGATGAGGAAAAGCGTCAGTTTGAATAACCTCTCTCAATACGAACAACCTCCGGAGATAAATAACAACGCTAACAATAGTGAGAGTAGTAAGGAGATCGGAAGCGGTATCAACGTCAGTAACAGGGGAAAGGATGACGGCGGTTACGCCTCAGCCGATGACGCCGTTCCTCACTCCTCCAGTACTCGTGGCGAGCGCAAGCGAGGTTAGTTAGCTCTATCTTCAATGAATCGTTTTTGTTTTGGTGTTAATTTTAGTCTTCATTTCTGGATCAGGTGATTATAGTTTCAAAAGAGATTGTGGAGTTTTTTTTCCCTAATCTTAAGAATTTTGTGTTAATTAGCAATTATTGCTTTTTAATTGATTTTTTAAGGAGTGCCGTGGACGGAGGAAGAGCATAAGCTATTCTTGTTAGGATTACAGAAAGTAGGGAAAGGAGATTGGAGAGGAATTTCTAGAAACTTCGTGAAGACTCGAACTCCTACGCAGGTTGCGAGTCATGCACAGAAGTATTTCCTTCGGCGAACTAATCTCAACCGCCGCCGTCGCCGATCTAGCCTTTTTGATATCACCACCGACTCGGTAACCATCGCCTCGCTTGTTTTCCTGTACCTTCTTAATTGTTCAACCCTATAAGAAATGAAAATTTTCTGTTTGTTTCGGGGAAAGTTTAATCAGTTTAGTTGGTGGCTTTTGACTTTTATATACAGATACTTCCTGGTGAGATCAATTGAGTAAATAGCTAAATCTTATGTGAAATTTAATTTTTATGATTGTTATCTGGTTTACTATCCTGATCTCACACGGCTAATAATTTTATTGAGATTTTGGATTGTTGAAACTCGATCGTTAAATTATAATACTGGCAGATTGCGTTCTTTAATTATCAGGTCAGTACCATTTCAATGGAAGAAGAGCAAGCTCCTCAATCTCAACAGGCCAATAAGAAAAATAGCAACTCATCTCCGGCATGTTCGTCGTCCCCTCCACCACCACTGGAAACTACCAGTTTCTCTGCGATACCTTCCTTCCCTGTGACTACCAAATCCGTTGTGTTACCTGTCCCAATTGATAATCCAATGGAAAACGTATCGTTAGGACGAGGCAATCAAGGCATCAAGTCACCAAGGATTCTCGTCCGTCCCATACCTCTTCCCCCAGGTTCTCGTGCTTCGCCTATATGTGATCTTAACTTAGATTTGAAGCCAACAGCTGAGCCATCACCGTTGACCCTGAGGCTATCGTTGCCATCTAATCAGAGGGAATCGTCTTCGAGGCATTCAGCTTTTCAGGCGATGTCAAGCTTCAATAATGGGGACGGCATCATCTCTGTTGGTTGACGAAGGTGGTCAACAAAGGGTTTGGAAGCAGGGTGCATGTAGATTGGATGAACTGGGTTAGAGCAGATAGAAATTAAGTGATCCTTTGTTTTAATGTACAGACAAGGAAAAGAATTGCCTATCACTTAATTTGTTAATGTTTGTTTTATGCTTATAATCTTAGATTCTTCTTTTGTGTCTTATTTTTGTTTGTGGTGCGATGGGACTGGTAATAAAGACTAGTGGTTTTCATTGTATTTCGAAGGTATTAAAAAAAAAATCAAAACTGGCTGTTGTAGGAAAGCCTCTTTATTTCTCGAACTCGAGCGTCGTATGAATAATGTGGACCGGAAAGGATTAGGGTTGGTCCCCTGGAATATCTTAATTGTCTGAAATACTTATCCACTCACCTGAGCTTTTGCATATGAGTAGCCGGAAGGCGAGTAATGGACTATTATTGGTTGGGTTGGCATTTAATGTGCTGTTATAATAAGGTATTAGATTTTTTGATATGGTTAATCGAAATCTTATCCTATTTTATTAAATTTCAAGAGTTACATAAATATATTAATTAATAAAGAATTAGAATAATATAACGAAAACGCGGTGATTCAACCCTTCCGTCAAAGGTTGTCACATTTTTTGTACGCCGGGGACCCCAAAGCATTGACACGGTGTTTTTGGCTCTGGCAAGTTTGGAAGTACATGTTTTTGGGTTTCCAAGATGCACGTTTAGACAAGATGCACACCAATATTTAATATTTAATAATAATAGTCCTCACCTAAACATTTAAAAATTGACGGTGGTTACGTATTCTTTTTTCTTTTTCTTTTTTGTCAAAAGAATAGTAATTTGGTGGTCCTCGGTGTTTGCTCGTGGATGCGAGTTATTTGCAATGTTTTAAAACTTAGATCGAACTTCGATAGAAAAGTTATTAAGACTTAGAAGGTCAACCGTAGTGGACAATTATTACAAAGTCAGTATGTAATAAATAAAAAGTAAACTTATAAGAATAAGTTAAAAAAATTTATTGAAACAAAAAATACATTAATTTTTATTATTATATAGTAAACTAATAATAAATAAATATGAGTTTAATATAAAACTTAAAATAATAATAAAAATCAAAATTGTATTTTTGATGGTAGTTATATCTCATCATCGTCAAAAGTTTCAAATTCTCCAACACTATTTAAAGATTCGAAAACTACACTTTTATCTAAAGTATTTGTATCAACTTCTTCTATTACATTAAAATAAATTACAAATTAATAATGTATGAAATTATTCTCAATTGTAAACTTATAATACAATATAATTTTAACTTAAATATAATCAAAATAAGATATGAACTGACTATTAGTAGATTTTTTAATTCATTTATTGTGACAAATGTATTTCCTTCATAAATTTTCTTTTAAAGTTCATTATAATCAAGATCAGGCGATAATTCTTGTTCTTTGATCCGAAAATCAATATAATAAAAGGGTTGTCTTAAATAAACATTCACAATCTCTTTTCTCGATTAGTGTATGTGCAAAGAGACGTTAACGATTTCCACACCTATTTAATAACTATGTCATGATCATGTAGGTAATTACATTAGTTTCCTCTTGATTCTAAAACCAAAGGCAAAATCATACCCATTAGTAACTTGAATTCTCTCATTTGGTGTTGCATTTAAGGGTAGATCTTCCTTGTAGACAACAAAAGGTCAGTATAACTCCAAGGTGGTTACTTTTGATTAACCCAAATGGAGCATTCAAAACAACCTTTCCTGAAGCTCTAACATGCAGTACATTTTCCAGATCTTCTTGTATTTACATAATGAAGAGAAACTTCACCAATTAATACCAAAAGTAGACGATTTAATATAAATTATAAGAGATGCTATTGACAGTTTAACCTGCACAATAAAGCCAGTAGGATTAGCACTGCAGGGAATTTCAAATCTCAACTAAACTACATTCAATAGTATCTACAGAAAAATTTTACAACCTTTATAAATAGAAATGGAATCATATCATGTCATATCAAGAAAAAAAATAAAAGAACTTACTTTTCAAGACAGCATATCAAGAGAGACCACATGTGAAATGGTATCCCGCGCAAAGATGACAGAAGCATATTCTTCTTGAATAGGGGAAGCCTCAAGCAATTCGGGGTTGTAGTCATCCTTATGCACAGGGTTTCGTTCAAGGATGTCCATCCTCCTCATGGTCCAGCCCTGTTGTTTCTCAAATTGTTCCCTTTATGAATGTAACACCCTTACAGCATATGTCACATCACTTGTAAGGGGCCTCTCAAGAGCAATTCTCTCAGTGTACTTTGGAAACGTCCTCTATATAAAGTTTAAGAGTTAGTATTCTTACAGTTGTTGATCATAAGCAAAATAGTTTCAATGTTACACGGCTTGAATAGCGGATCATCGCTAAATTCGAAATCATGAACCACGCCACTCGATAAGAAAAACTCAACACACTCAGAGACTGATATCAGAAACATGCAACACATTCGTGACCTCTTCAATCAAAATGTAAAAGCTAAACAATAGTTAATAATTAACCAATCCTGATGAAAAATTGGGAACAAGAGTGAGAATTGTCAATCTAAGAGTTATAACATTCAAAATTGTTATGAAAATCCCTAAGCGTCTAGTTTCAGGAACGTTAGAAGAAAGAAGGAAGGCTTTATTGCCTAATCAATTGCGGATGCGTGGTTCTTTCTATGGTGAAAGGTTGAGATCAAAATGGACATAGCCTGCACGTGATTCATGCTCACATTAAACTGATCTAATAACATCCTAGCCCTCTCATCACACATGCTTGCAAGGGTTTCCTTCCTTTTCTTAGTAGCCTGTGAGCTCATGTACCAAAAGATCCATAAAGAGACTAAGACCCAGAGAATTACCAATGCAACTAAGAGCTTTCTCCACCAAGTTTTTCTAACCTTCTTGGACCCAATATACTGGTAATATTGATGGTAACTTTGGCAACTACTTCCAATAATCTTCTCCTAGCATTTGAGCCACATTTGCCACCATTACCAAACATAAAAGTCTTGTCGTCAACAATTCCAACATGAATGAACCAGTTCATGGAGATTGCATACACAATCCTGCAACATTGAATCCAAAGAAAAGCTCCTACCTTTAAATTAAATCCGAGTACATGGAAGAAATTCATCAAATGCAGTAGCAAAAACAAGGCAGCTAAAAAGTAGAAACTGCACCAAGTTGAACTCGATCTGATAATTTAAGAGTGGCAGAGGAAGTCTAAGAGAAAGTGCATATGAGGAACCATATTGGGTCAGACAAAAAGAGCTAACAACAATGAATAAGAGCAAAGCCCACCAACTCCAAATTCACCAAAAACAAGTTGAATCAGAAAGTAGATATAGGTAGTTACAAGAGATGCTATCTTATCAACCAATACAACAACAACACAGAGATAGCATGAAAGATTTCCAAGATTCACTGAGATAAGAAATTCACACACCCACAAGCAAGAATCAAATAATCCTCGAGATTCCCAGTTTCTAATTCTTAATTAATAACTCTATTTTAAACCTTTTATAGCTTGGCACCACCAAAAACAAAGATGTAGAAAATGGGCTTAATTTCTTCATCTATGAAGGTGGTGAGAGATGGTGAAGAGAAGACAGTGAAATGGGGAGGTGAAGGTTCGATGAAATGAAATATGAAGTTTGAAGAGAAGCGAAGAGCTAGATTTCTACGTCTATGAAGGTAGCAAGAGATGGTGAAGAGAAGATCAGAAGATGGTGAAGAGAACGCGGCGGAGAGGAGAGGAAAAGCTTAAGAGGTTCGATGAAATGAAACTTAAGTTTTGTATAGTTAGACCGGTTTGACAAAAACAATCCGTTCGCTGATAAATCGGCCGGTTTTAATATATAGAAGTTATTAGGTGAAACTGAGCCGAACTATTGACAGGTTCAAACTTTTTCCAGCTAGCCCGATCTGGTTTTTAAAACCTTGATTATTTGAGTTGCCAGTAACACGGCTTCTTCCAAGAGCAATGCATGTCCAAAAATTAACCTTGCGTCTCCATCGGAAATCCAGTATGTATATTTAGGTCTAAATGTCCACTCTAAGTCCATGTAATTTTCAAATTCGAAATGGAGTCCTTAATTAGCAGTATCATCACAAGCCCCTTATTTCAACAACTAAAGATAATCAAATGCGATCTTATCATGGGTATAATCCTTAAAGTTTTTATTTACCTTGGAAGAAAATGATAGTACTTCATTTTGTGGACACCTCGATGAGGTAACACTTAGAAGATGCCTCAATTCTCAACAATGGTTGTTCTCCTTCGTGGTAAATGGGGATAAAAAAGAAAAGAATAAAGTTTACATCACAAATCATGCTTAAAGTTGATTTTCGGAGTTGGTGTTTTTCTTCACATAGTAGATTGACAATTGGGAAGAGAGCTCAAATCCATATCCTCTCACTAAATTATTATCTTCTTAAACTATTAACAAAAGTACCAAGGAGACAACTCGAAAATAAAGTAGACTCTCACATATTTCTCATTTTTTTGGAAATTGCTTGTAATAATAGACTTCAACTTGCGCTATCGCAGTCGAAATTTTAACTAGAAGTAAAACGATATTTTGAATATGTTTCAATTAGATTGGACAGAGCTAATCTCTCCTTTTATCTTCAACTATGCTAGATAAAAGCAATGTCACTTTGGCTAGGGCCATACTAACACCCACATTTGTAGGGCTATAATGACATTTTTATTCTTGGTAAGCATCTGGAAGATAACTTATGTACTTTTCCTCGAAAGTTAAATGCTTTAATTTTTCAAATTAACTTAATTAATTAATATAGCTCTACCCCAAATCCAGCTAATATTGGACGTAAGTTACAACTATCAAAGAAACCATCACAGTAAAGATGGAGGTAAAATAACATCAATTGAAAAGGTTACTAATAACTTTTTTTAAAATCTTATTTCAAAAATTACTCAAAAGTTAGTCCTAATATTAACTGCTAGAAGAGTAACCCTAATTCTCTCCCCAGTCAAGTAATTAAAGCATTCAACTTGCAAATATTTAAGAGTCTTTAATCTTAATATTTCAAAAAATAGTATTAAGTATTTAAATGATATTTTCAGACCTTAAAGTTTTGTTAGCAGTGAAAAAGTGATTCTAAATCTGGAACTTAAATTCTATACATGACACTTTTATTGAATTAGGTCAAAGAGCTGACTGATTTTGTATAAATTTGAAGTATATATGTCTTTAAAATTTTGATTAGACTAAGGAGAAGAAATGTCTTCATCTAGGCTTAAGATATGTTTATCTTTAGGGCTTTTTTATTGGATAAGAGATTTGAACCAACTTTACTTAAAAGTTGGCAATAGGTTGTGTTGACTTGAATACTAAAATTTCAAATCAATGTTAAAAGAATTAATTTTAGAAAAATCTCTTAAATTTTAAATTATGAAAAAGTAAATAACTGTTAAATCATCAGTTTAACAACAAAGAAAAAAAAAACAACCAAAGGAGAATATATGCATCATTCATAACAATATACTACAATAACATTTACTTAATTAAACCCAAAACCACTCATTTCACTCTAATTAAGTAAAAATAGTTGTAAAAATTTGCACCTCTTCAAGGAGCCTTGTCCACAAAATTTAGGGAAAGAAATTATTTTTATAACTCAAATCGAACTCCCAATTGACTTAATCTGAGGATGTCTTTCACCATTGCACCAATATTTATATGGTTCGTTTGCTTTGTTATTTTACCATTCTTCTTTCGATTATTGTCACAGGGCTCCTTTCTAGAGAAAGCAATGGGCTAGGTTGGGCCTGAGCTTAGCTTGAGACCTGTGAGATAGCCGACTCAAGCTCAGACTCGAATGAAACTAAGTTGACTCAGCCTGGCCTGCCACAAACTTTTATTTTTTGTTTTATAAAATGGCCAATAACATTGTTTTTGGCAAGACAACAATGTTTTGTCTTCACCCCTTCACCCATCACCCATCACCCATCACCCGGACCTAGCCCATTGACTTTAGGCTAGGTCAGGTCCGATAGGTCCTTTGCCAAGCCTAATCCTTTCTTCTATAATCAACTCTTTTGGTAAGGATGAAGATGAAGATGTATATGATGAATTATGCCTCTTAAGTTATGATAAATAAAATATATTATTGATCCTCAAATGTCATATAAGAAGAGATGAATTGTATATACTTACCTTTTACTTTATTAATACATTATTGAATAAATTGTCTATTAAGAATAATTATATTGATATATAATAATTATAAAGCAATTATAATAATAATTAAAAGATATTAGAGAAAAAAGACAAAATTGTTTGATAGTAATTTGACTAAATAACTTTTGGCTTGTGTCTATTTTTCAAACTCCACTTAAGAATTCCCTATCTTCTTCCTTTAATAGATGAAGAGGAACCCTCTATATAATATCTTTTTTTTAAAGGGTCAATAGAAACTCTTACAATCATCTTACTTTGTCATGGGTGAAGAGAAACATTTTGAAAATCTTGTTTAAGGTAAAAAAAAATTGTTACAAAAGTATATCATGAACAATTTTCTCAATTACAATAAGTATACAATTCAAAAACTCATTAGCGTACTCACACTAATAAACAAAGACTCAACATCTGTTATATAATGCAAACATGCATTCTCTAACCTTTCAGGACTGTAGCAACTTTGTAATATACTCAATATTTTCCTCTAACTCATATGATATATTTATAACTAAAATAATCCAAAATAGTCATTAGAAACAAAAACTAGTTATCATTATAGGTAGTAATAGTGACACTAGTAGACTAATTTGGTACATTGGTTAATTAATGTGTCATATTGGTCAATTAATGTATCAACCAATACCAATACAAACTCTCGATTCATAAAAATTTCATATTTTAGAATACATTGGTCAACCAACGTGTGACATTAGCTAAATAATATATCAATAAGCTCATGTTACACATTTTTATTAACTTTAAGAGACATTGATTGATCACACCTATACATTGGCTGACTAATATTCTCAAAATTAAGTTTCAAGTTTTTTCAAAGTTTAAAAACGTATTTATTTAAAAAAATAGATTCAAAACTATTTCAAAAGTTTCCCAAAAATTTTGTTTAAAGATCATAAGGTTTTCTTTAAAGATCAAAATAAATTTTCGCTTGTTTATGAAAGGATTTATGCCCTATACATAAAAATAACTGAACTCCTAATTTATTAAAATGATCAAAATAAGTTTATAAGAAAGATTATAATGATTTGTTTAATTTTTGATATGCTTGTCATCAAAATTATATGTTATAACCTCAATTGGTTTAACAATCTCCTCATTTTTTATCACAATAAAATATTTAGTGATATTGAAGAAAATAAAAGATATTAAGTAAGTTATACCTGTTCTAAAGTAATATGCAAAGCATGCTCCCCTTTAGTTAATGCATTGTGAAATTGTCAAGTTTCAATATCATTATTATCATCTCTTTTTTTCAATATTAAAAGGGTATATGATATATAAATCTATAAGTATAAAAAAAGAAAAATAAATAACGTTTCTCTCACCCTTTTTAAACACTCTACCATATGGGCAAAGAAAACATGTAAGACATTATAAAATCAAGGGTAAATTATAAAAAATCTTAAAATTTACCAAATTTATAATGCTAGCCAGAACTACTAAAGTAGTAATAAAATGTTCAAACTTGTAATTTTTCAGAAAAATACCATATTATCTTATAACTAATGGTGCTGACATGGCACACCACATCGATAAAACTATTTAACATGCAGCCACTAAAAGACATATTAGATTATTAAATTAAAATATAAATATAAAATTTTGATTAACGTATCTTTTATAAACCTATTATGTTAATCTAAACCCAAGCTAAATACCCAAACCTCATAATAACAAAAGAAACAATTGTTGCACCTTACACAAAACCCAAACTCAACTTTTTGCCTTTTAGTAATTGACAACAAGGATACAACTTAAAAACTCCTTCTGTTGTTTACACCAATGAACAAAGGCTTAATATGTATTAAATAATACAAATAATCATTCTTTAACCTCACGAGGCTTTTAAAAACTCTTTGTTATACCTAATATTCTTTCCAAAACCCATATATTTCTATTTATACTCAAAATAAACTAAAATAATTAATTTAGGTACACAAACTAAATATTACAATAGCTAGTAACAGTGAATATTAGTCGACTAATTTGGCATATTGATTAACTAATGTAGCAATCGATATCAATACAAACTCTTAGTACATAATAATTTTAACGTTAAAAAAACTCTTAGTACATAATAATATTTACTTATATTGGATATTTTTACTAACTTTTAAAAGACATTGGTTGGCCACATTTATACATTGATCAACCAATATGCACAAAACTAATTTTTTGATAACTTTTCTAAGATTAGAACACATTTGTTTGGTAAAATTTTGATATAAACTATTTCAAATTTTGTTTAAAGATCAATAAGTTTTCTTAAAAGATCAAAACAATTTTCATTTTGAAACTGAGAGAATTTGTGTTATGACTCTATATGTAAATGATCATGTAACATATTGAACCAAAGGAGGTTCTAATCCATATTTTGATGATAACAAAATATAATTACTACCAATGAGTTTATTATTTTAATGAAAAGCAATATAAGAACAAATTCAAGTCATAAACTCAATAAACCAATGAGTTTATTATTTTGATGAAAAGCAATATAAGAACAAATTCAAGTCATAAGCTCAATAAGATAGGTTTTAAAGTAGATATAGAGAAGTTAAAGATTAGAACCGTCAACATGAAGATCAAACGAAGAAGGAAAAGAAGATTATTTTGTAATATTGAATATAATCTCACTTTGTTAATTTAATGTTCTAAAAGACTCATCATACATAAACATTTCATTTCACTTCATTGCATGAGTCTTTCCATTTATTAAGAGGCATTGAAGTTTTTGGTTTTAACATAAAACCCTCTTAATCTTTCAAATACAGTTTGGGAACATTTTGGGAAGTGTTTAAATCATAATTAAATTAAACAAATTCGTTTGAGCATTTGAAGTTGTGAAAATCATATTTTTTAGAGTGATTAATTGACCTATATGGTTTAATGGTCGACTATTATAAGTTAAAGTTATTAAATTTGATGTACTGTGAGTTTACGATAACATTGGTTGATATATTGGTCAACCAATATGCCATATTAGTCTATCAATATGCCTACTAGCCAATTAGTGTTCCAACAACTAGTGAGTTTGGAGCTTTTAATGAATACTGGTCAATCAGTATGCTATATTAGTTTACTAGTGTGTCACGTATAGTCATTGTAATAGCTAATTCTTTGCTCCAATGGCTAGTAACATTACAACTAAGAGTTTCTCACTGGCTTTAGCATCAAGAAGGTTTTGAGTGTTCTATACAAACATTTCAAGGATTTTTTCGATTATTTGAGCTTTGTTATGTCATATTTGTGTGAGTGAGCCATTTTAAGTTGTCAAATGAATAAGTGAGATATTTTAAAGTTGCAATATTTTATTATGGTGTTAAATATTTTACTTGGGAGTGGTCCATGTAACATCCCGTCCCCATATTAAAGGCTAGAAATTGGATTTCAATAATGGAGAGAATAGAAATGGGAGAGTTAGAAATTTGTAATTTCAAGCTCAAAGGAATGTTAGCATACATGCATATGAATTTGAGTCCTTGCAATCATGAAAATAATTGTACATGCACTCATTGACATTTCGGGTATAGTAAATAGTAATGGGATAAATTGAGAATTGTGAT